>JAWMAR010002813.1:0-106586 GCA_036785375.1 Leucoraja ocellata
CAAATGTAAGGATTACTGGTCTTAATGACCACAGGCTTGTCGCACTGGCCTCTGTAGTCATGAAGACCGTTGAAAGGCTTATGCTGGCCAAGCTGAAAAATATCACAATCCCTCTGCTGGACCATCTGCATTTTGCATATTGGGCCAATAGATCTGTGGATGACGCAGTCAATCTGGACCTACACTTCGTCCTCCAGCACCTAGACCGCTAGGGAACCTATGCGAGGATTTTGTTTATTGATTTTAGCTCTGCATTCAACACCATTGTGCCAGAGCTACTACGCTCTAAACTTTCTGAGTTGACTGTGCTTGAACCCCTCTGTCGGTGGATCACCAGCTTTCTGACAGACAGGAAGCAGCATGTGAGGCGGGAAAGCATATCTCGGACCCGCAAACGCTCAGCATAGGAGCACCGCAAGATGCGTACTCTCCCCTTACCTCTACTCTCGCCACGCCAATGACTGCACCTCCACAGACACCTCTGTCAAGCTTCTCAAGTTTGCGGATGACACAACCTTGATTGGACTGATCCAGGATGGGGATCTCTGTACTCTTTTCAGTTTGACATCTTTCCTATAACATGGTGCCCAGAACTGAGCACAATATTCTAAATGTGGTCTCACCAAAGTCTTATAAAACTGCAACATGACCTCCCAACTTCTATACTCAACACTCTGACTGATGAGGGCCAAAGTGCCAAAATACTTTTTGACCACCCGATATACTTGCGACACGACCTTCAAGGAACCATGCAACCATCAACCATTCCTCTGCCCACCTGGCTAAATGATCCAGATCCTGCTGCAATCTTTCACAACCATCTTCACTATCTGCAAAACCACTCACTTCTGTATCATCAACAAACTTGCTAATCTTGCCCTGTTCTGTGACGTTTCACAGAGTGCTGGAGTAACTCAACAGGTCAGGCTGAGTATAGAAATTGGGAGGTCATGTTGCAGTTGCATAAGAAATTGGTGAGGCCGCATTCAGAGTATTGTGTTCAGTTCTGGGCACCATGTTATAGGAAAGATGTCATCAAACTGGGTACAGTGAAGATTTATGAGGATGTTGCCAGGACTAGAGGGCCAGAGCTATAGGGAGAGGTTGAGTAGGGCTGGGACTCTATTTCATGGAGCACAGGAGGATGAGGGATGATCTAATAGAAGTGTATAAAATCATGATTTGAATAGATATGGTTGAGTCTTTTGCCCAGAGTAAATGAATCGAGGAGCAGAGGACATAAGTTTAAGGTGAAGGGACAAAAGATTTAATAGGAATCTGTGGGGTATGTTTTTCACACAAGAGGTGGTAGGTGTATGGAACAAGTTGCCAGAGGAGGTAGTTGAGGCAGGGACTATCGCAACATTTAAGTTAGACAGGTACATGGATAGGACAGGTTCGGAGGGATATGGATCAAACGTGGACAGGTGGGACTAGTGTAGATGGGACATGCTGGGCCGAAGGGCCTGTTTCCACACAGTATCACTCTATGACTCTATCTATCTTTCCCTCTCAAACCATTCTCCTACCTTCTCCCCATTACATCTGACGCCCGTATCAATCAAGAACCTATCAATCTCCTCCCTGAAAAATGTCCATTGACTTGACCTCCAGCTATCTGGCAATGAATTCCACAGTTCACCACCCTCTGACTTAAGAAATTCCTGCTCATCTCCTTCCAAAAGGAATGTCTTTTAATTCTGAGGCTGTGGCCAGTGATCCTAGACTCTCCCACTAGTGGAAACATCCTCTCCAAATCCACACCAACCAGGTTTTTACCAGGCTGGGACAGATGGCAACAGCTTCACTCCGTGCCCTAAAGCTTGTGTCCTGTCCTGCATCACCCAAGGCAGCAGAGATGTTATAGGAGAGGGCAAGCACCGTACTAGGCCTTTCTCACGGGGCGACTTGACGCAGAGTTAACCAGAGTTTAACATCGTGGGAACCTCGTGCGATAACAGTACGGCATTCGTGGACCACCGTGGCGCTAACGGCAGGTAATCGTGTAACTTGGTGACTCGGGAGAAAATTCAAGCAAGCTTGAATTTCTCCAAGAGTGACGTACACTTGTGGTTGAGCATTGCAACATTATATGAACGTAGTGGCCAGTGCGATATCCGTGCGATATCCATAATAACTCTTGCGGTTACCGTGGGAACTCCTGCAAATGGTAAACCCGGAAGCTGTACAGAGGGGACAGAAGGTGAGTAAAAATTGTCTTCTGTGGGATTGAATTTAAAAAATAAAGATTTGCATCCGCATATGGACATCAACTTATTCATGAGTTATGTTAAGAAAATATCTATCTATCTATCTATCTATCTATCTATCTATCTATCTATCTATAAAACTCTCGTCCCATCCGATCGCCTGCTGTCCGGAGCCCTTCCTGCTTTTCAATTCGTTCCCGCCGTGCGATGTCACAATGCCCGATGCTCGCAGACGTCCAAATCGCGATGCCCGACGCTCGCAGACGTCCAATCGGAATGGATCCATTTACATGTACGGCTTCCGGCCGCGTTTCTTCCTTTGATTCCCTGCAACTCCGAAACCAGACGCAGAATCGCCGACATCTTTTCCATTTCGGTAGAGATTTCACTTTTCTTTCAAAGTATCCGCTCCTCATTACATTTCGTCATGGTTAAGTACACGTTTTTAATCAAATCCTTCACCCCCCCCCACCACAATATTTCAAAAATAAACTGGCTTCTCACCCATAGAAGCAACACCAGCCCCAGCCCCTGGTGAACGTTCCATCGTGTGATGTCACAATGCCCAATGCTCAAAGGCATTGTTGCCATAGAGGGAGTACAGAGAAGGTTCAGACTGATTCCTGGGATGTCAGGACTTTCATTTTTCACACAGAGAGTTGTGAATCTCTAGAATTCTCTGCCACAGTAGGTAGTTGAGGCCAGTTCATTGGCTATATTTAAGAGGGAGTTATATGTAGCCCTTGTGGCTAAGGGGATCAGGGGGTATGGAGGGAGGCAGGTACAGGATACTGAGTTGGATGATCAGCCATGATCATATTGAATGGTGGTGCAGGCTCAAAGGGCCGAATGGCCTACTACTGCAATTAATTTCTATGTTTCTGTTTCCCTCTCCTCACCCCTCTCCCACCCATCCCTCTCTCCCCCACCCCCCTTCCCACTCTACCTCACCCCCTTCCCTCTCTCCCCCGCCCCCTTCCTCCTACCCCTCAGTCCCTCTTCCATCACTCCCCCTACCCCTCTCCTCCTCCCTCCCCAATATCTGGAATTCTCTGCCACAGAAGGTAGTTGAGGTCAGTTCATTGGCCATATTTAAGAGGGAGTTAGATGTGGCCCTTGTGGCTAAAGGGATCAGGGGGTATGGAGAGAAGGCAGGTACAGGATACTGAGTTGGATGATCAGCCATGATCATATTGAATGGTGGTGCAGGCTAGAAGGGCCGAATGGCCTACTCCTGCACTTAATTTCTATGTTTCTATGTTTCCCTCTCCTCACCCTCTCCCTCTCCCTCTCCCACCCATCGCTCTCTCCCCCACCCCCCTTCCCTCTCTACCCCACCCCCTTCCCTCTCTACCCCCACCCTCTTCCCTCTCACCCCCCGCCCCCTTCCCCTACCACTCTGTCCGTCTTCCACCAGTCCCTCTACCCCTCCCTCCCCATTCTTCCACTTCTCCCCCCTTACCCCACCCCTCTCCCTCCCTCACCCTCTTTCTTCCCCTCCCTGTCACACCCCTTCCCCTACCCCTCTGTCTCTCTTCACCACTCCCCGTCCCTCTTCCACCACTCCCGCTACCCCCTCACTCCCTCCCCACTCTGCCACTTCTCTCCCCTTCTCTCCTCCCTTTCTCCCTCTCCCATCCCTCTCTTCCCCATCCCTTCCCTCTCTACCCCACCCCCTTCTTTCTCTCCCCCCCCTCCTTTCCCCTCTCTCCCCCACCCATTCCCCTACCCCTCTGTCCCTCTTCCACCACTCCCCCTGTTCCTTCCACCACTCCCTCTCCCCCTCCCTCCCTCCCTCCCTCCCTCCCTCCCTCCTCCCTCCCTCCCTCCCTCCCCATTCTTCCACTTCTCTCCCCCCCCCACACACTCTTTCTCCTCTCGTCCCTCCACCCCTCTCCCCTCCCATCCCACTCTCCCCCTCCCTCCACACTCTTCCCCCATCTCCCTCCTCATTCCCTTACCGTGCACAGTCTCTGTCTTTAAGAAGGAACTACAGATGCTGGAAAATCGAAGGTAGACATCAAAAAAGCTGGATAAGCTCAGCGGGTGCGGCAGCATCTATGGAACGAATTGAATGGTCAACGTTTTTGGCCGAAACCCGGAAGAAGGGTTTCGGCCAAAAACGTTGCCCTTTTCCTTCGGTCCATAAATGCTGCTGCACCCGCTGAGTTTTATCCAGCTTTTTTGTTGTTGTACCAGCCTCTCTCTCTCTCTCTCTCTCTCTCTCTGCCCTTCTCTCTTCTCTCAACTCATGCACGCCCGCTCCAACCCATCCCCCCCCCTTCACCTCTCTCCCCCATCCTCTCCTCCCCCTCTTCTCCCCCCCCCCCCTCTACACCCTCTTCCTCCCCTTCGTCACACAATATTTTTTATGGGGGCGGGTCCACAGTGTGTGTGACTGTTTGTGGAGGCGGCCACGTGCTCTCCATTCAAGAAGACGCTCATCTGTTTGTGGAGGCGCGTGCTTAGTATGTGACCAAAGATCTTATAGTGGAGCTCTCCGCTACAAGATCTTTGTGTGTGACGACACACGCTCAGCGATTATTCGAATTCTTCACTAACCGTCATTCTGACTTTGCTTGTGAAGAGAAAAGTCCTGAATTGCATTTGTCTGATGCAGGAAGATTGTTCCCGACGTTGGGGAAGTCCAGGACAAGCGGGACACAGTTTAAGGATAAAGGGCAAATCGTTTAGTACTGAGATGAAGAAAACATTTTTCACACAGATAGTGGTGAGTCTCTGGAATTCTCTGCCACAGGAGGTAGTTGAGGACAGTTCATTGGCTATATTTAAGAGGGAGTTAGATGTGGCCCTTGTGGCTAAAGGGATCAGGGAGTATGGAGAGAAGGCAGGTACAGGATACTGAGTTGGATGATCAGCCATGATCATATTGAATGGTTATGCAGCCTCGAAGGGCCGAATGTCCTACTCCTGCACTTAATTTCTATGTTTCTATGTTTTCCTCTCCTCACCCCTCTTCCACCCATCCCCTCTCTCCCCACCCCCCTTCCTCTTCCACCACCCCCCCTACCCCTCCCTCCCCACTCTACCACTTCTCTCCCCTTACCCCACCCCTCTTCCTCCTCCACCCCTCTCTCTTCCCTTCCCCTCTCTCCCCAACCCCTTCCCTATCCCTCTGTTCCTCTTCCTCCACTCCCCCGTCCCTCTTCCACCACTCCCGCTACCCCTATACCCCTCTCTCCCTCCCCACTCCTCTCCCCCTCTCCCTCTCCTCATCCCTCCCCACCCCCTTCCCTCTCTCCCCCACCCCCCTTCCCTCTCTACCCCCACCCCCTTCCTCTCTCCCCCCCGCCCCCTTACCCCTACCCCTCTGTCCCTCTTCCATCACTCCCCCTACCCCTCTCCTCCTCCCTCCCCACTCTTCCTCTTCTCTTCTCCCCCTTCCCCCTCCTCTCTCCCCACTCCTTCCCCTCTCTCCCCCCACCCCTCTACCCCTCCCTCCATCCAACCCTCCCTCCCCATCCCCCCTCCCCCACGTCTCTCTCCCCATCCCCCTCTCTCACCTCCTACCCCACTCTCCTTTCCCTCCCAAATCTGTCACGTTTCCACCTGCCCTCCCTCCCCCTCTTCTCACCTCCCCTCCCTCCACCTGGGTGTTTGGGGGATGGTTAATGTGAGTGTGATGCCGCAGCCCCCCACCCCTCCAAACGCCGTTAGGGAAACAGACCTAACGGGTCTGCACTTGGTCTAGTTAATATATAAAACTCTCGTCCCATCCGACCGCCTGCCGTCCGGCGCCCTTCCTGCCTTTCGATTCATTCCCGCCGTGCGATGTCACAATGCCCGATGCTCGCAGACGTCCAATCGCGATGCCCACGCTCGCAGACGTCCAATCAGAATGGATCCATTTACATGTACGGCTTCCGGCCGCATTTCTTCCTTTGATTCCCTGCAACTCCGAAACCTGACGCAGAATCGCCGACATCTTTTCCATTTCGGTAGAGATTTCACTTTTCTTTCTAAGTATCCGCTCCTCATTACATTTTGTCGTGTTTAAGTACACGTTTTTAATCAAATCCTTCCTCCCCCCACCCCCCCCACCCCCCCCCCCAATATTTCAAAAATAAACTGGCTTCTCACCCATAGAAGCAGCACCAGCCCCAGCCCCTGATGAACGTTCCATCGTGTGATGTCACAATGCCCGATGCTCACATATGTCCAATCGGAACTTAAGAGGGAGTTAGATGTGGCCCTTGTGGCTAAAGGGATCAGGGGTATGGAGAGAAGGCAGGTACAGGATACTGAGTTGGATGATCAGCCATGATCATATTGAATGGTGGTGCAGGCTCGAAGGGCCGAATGGCCTACTCCTGCACTTAATTTCTATGTTTACCTCTCCTCACCCCTCTCCCTCTCCTCACCCCTCTCCCTCTCTCCCTCACCCCCCCTTCCCTCTCTACCCCACCCCCCTTCCTCTCTCCACCCGCCCCCCTTCCCCCTACCCCTTTCCTCCTCCCTCCCCCCTCTTCCACGTCTCCCCCTTCCCCCCTCCACTCTCCCTCCCCACTCTTTCCCCTTCCCTTCACCCCTACCTCCCTCCTACCATCCCTCCCCATCCCCCCCTCCCCCACATCTCTCTCCCGATCCCCCTCTCTCACCCCCTACCCCGCTCTCCTTTCCATCCCAAATCTGTCATGTTTCCTCCTCCTCCCCTCCCCTCCCTCCCTCTTCTCCCCCCCTCCCTCCCCCCACCTGTGTGTTTGGGGGGTGGTTAATGTGAGTGTGATGCCCCCCCAATATTTAAAAAAATACTGACTTCTCACCCATAGAATCAGCCCCAGCCCCTGGTGAATGTTCCATTGTGTGATGTCACAATGCCCAACGCTCAAAGACATTGTTGCCATAGAGGGAGTACAGAGAAGGTTCACCAGACTGATTCCTGGGATGTCAGGACTTTCATATGAAGAAAGACTGGATAGACTCAGCTTGTACTCGCTAGAATTTAGAAGATTGAGGGAGGATCTTATAGAAACGTACTAAATTCCTATGGGTTGGACAGGCTAGATGCAGGAAGATTGTTCCAGATGTTGGGGAAGTCCAGAACAAGGGGTCACAGTTTAAAGATAAGGGGGAAATCCTTTAGGACAGAGATGAGAAAAACATTTTTCACACAGAGAGTGGTGAATCTCTGGAATTCTCTGCCACAGAAGGTAGTTGAGGCCAGTTCATTGCCTATATTTAAGAGGGAGTTAGATGTGGCCCTTGTGGCTAAAGGGATCAGGGGTATGGAGAGAAGGCAGGTACAGGATACTGAGTTGGATGATCAGCCATGATCATATTGAATGGTGGTGCAGGCTCGATGGGCCGAATGGCCTACTACTGCACTTAATTTCTATGTTTCCCTCTCCTCACCCCTCTCCTCACCACTCTCCCTCTCCTCACCCCTCTCCCTCTCCTCACCCATCTCCCTCTCTCCCTCACCCCCTTCCCTCTCTACCCCACCCCTTCCCTCTCTCCACCCACCCCCTTCCTCCTACCCCTCTGTCCCTCTTCCATCACTCCCCCTACCCCTCTCCTCCTCCCTCCCCACTCTTCCACGTCTCCCCCTTCCCCCTCCACTCCCCCCTCCCCACTCTTTCCCCTCTCTCCCCCCACCCCTCTCCCCCTCCCTCCCTCCTCCCCTCCCTCCCCATCCCCCCCTCCCCCACATCTCTCTCCCCATCCCCCTCTCTCACCCCCTACCCCGCTCTCCTTTCCCTCCCAAATCTGTCATGTTTCCTCCTCCTCCTCTCCCCTCCCTCCCCTCTTCTCACCCCCCCCCCCCCTCCCCCCACCTGTGAGTTTTGGGGGTGGTTAATTTGAGTGTGATGCCGCTGCCCCCCCCCCCCCCACAAACGCTGTTGGGGAAACAGACCCAACGGGTATGCACTTGGTCTAGTTAATATATAAAACTCTCATTCCATCCGACCGACTGCCGTCCGGCGCCCTTCCTGCCTTTCGATTCGTTCCCGCCGTGCGATGTCACAATGCCCGATGCTCGCAGACGTCCAATCGCGATGCCCGACGCTCGCAGACGTCCAATCGGAATGGATCCATTTACATGTACGGCTTCCGGCCGCATTTCTTCCTTTGATTCCCTGCAACTCCGAAACCAGACGCAGAATCGCCGACATCTTTTCCATTTCGGTAGAGATTTCGGTTTTCTTTCTAAGTATCCGCTCCTCATTACATTTCGTCGTGTTTAGGTACACGTTTTTAATCAAATCCTTCCCCCACCCCTATGTATTTCAAAAATAAACTGGCTTCACACCCATAGAATCAGCCCCAGCCCCAGCCCCTGGTGAACGTTCCATCGTGTGATGTCACAATGCCCAATGTTCACATATGTCCAATCGGAATGGATTCATTTACATATGCCTTTGCAGGAGCCCCAGCCCATGGTGAACGTTCCATCGTGTGATGTCACAATGCCCAATGCTCAAAGACATTGTTGCCATAGAGGGAGTACAGAGAAGGTTCACCAGACTGATTCCTGGATGTCAGGACTTTCAAATGAGGAAAGACGAGATAGACTCGCCTTGTACTCGCTAGATTTTAGAAGATTGAGGCGGTATCTTATACAAACTCACAAAATTCTTAAGGGGTTGGACAGGCTAGATGCAGGAAGATTGTTCCGGATGTTGGGGAAGACCAGAACAAGGGGTCACAGTTTAAGGATAAGGGGGAAATCCTTTAGGATAGAGATGAGAAAAACATTTTTCACACAGAGAGTGGTGAATCTCTTGAATTTTACTTCGGAGTCACGTGAGTGACTTCGTGAAGAACCCCGCTCAGTGCGCAGGCGCGGCATTACGCCCAGCAGTTGTAACAGCGGCGGCAGCTGGAGTCAGGCTCTCCAGCTGCTGCTTTAAAACGGACCGTCAGGTAAGTAGACGGTGAGTTGGGACTAACCGGAGGAGAGTTGGCGTTAGTGTTTTGCAGTGCAAAAAATGTCTCAACGCAGGAAGCTCTCACAAAGAACTGCCCGCGCTCTAACTCCACCAGAGGAGCGACCAATTCCAGCGGGGCAGCAACCGGCGGCAGCACCGCTCGCTGAGCGGTTTGCTATCCCTGAGACCGAGCCTGACCCAGTCACGCCAGAGCCTGCACGGCGGGCTGGGAAAGCAACCCGAAAAACAAATCGGCCGGTCGACTCCGACTCGTCAGAGGGGGAAATGTCCTCTCCAAAACGGAGGAGAGACAGCCGCCTGAGCTGCATTCAGCAGCTCCTAGAGGAGATGGTCTACCGGGAACAGCAGCGCTCCCGGGCAGACAGGACAGGCGCCTCCTCCATAGTGTCGAGTCCGGCACTTCCCTTTGCTACCTCAGATCAAGAACTGGAGGCTAGCATTGGTGACCAGGGCAGGGCTGGTCTGAAAAAGGGGCAGGCGGAAGGAATCGGGAGTATGCATGGGGTGCAGGAACAGGAACAGCTGCTGGGTGTGGTGGACCGCTTTGTAGCAACCCCACGGGCTGGAGCACCTCTGGAGCCGAGGATGGCGGCTAGCATAAACCACCTGTCTAATAAGCCTCTACCGGAGAAGGTGCTCGCCCAAGTACTAGAAGAACACACAGCACCAGAGAACTGTGAGGCCCTTAAGGTCAAAAGCCTCAACAGTAAAATCTGGGGAAATGTGGGGGGCCCTATACGGGCACAAGAAATAAAGCTACAGCGGTTCCTTAGGCTCCTGACATCAGCTATCACAGCCTTTGCTCGTTGCGTGGAGACTACGGAGATGAGTACACACCAGCAGGATGTGCTGGCGTTGATGTGTACAACCCAATTTGAATTAAACAACCTCCGGAGGGAAAACATAAGACCTGCCCTCAACCCAAAATTTGCTGGCTTGTGCAAAAGCTCCAGCTACGGAGGCAGATTCGTTACTGTTTGGGAACGACCTAAACAAACAGCTGAAGGATATGGAAGAGGCATCCAAAACCTTCGGCCTCATGAGGGCAGGCCCCGCGACGAGCAAACCACGACCAACTCTGATACCCAAGCGGCAGCACCCCCACGGCATCCACCAGTCGACGTCTGGAATATGGGACTGGTGAAAGCTTGGGGCCGCAATATCCCCAAAGACCTTTTTTAGGTCAGGGCCCGCCACGGACCCCCTGGAAAATGCGCCTCCCCCCAACATCGCCAGCACGTCGACAGAACAAACCTCTAAGAAGAAAGAAAACACAAAGGCGTCAATAACCATGGAGGTAGGTGGATCTGGTTCCTACCAGCATATAGAGAATAAGGGTGCCTTACTAACAGGGGGAAGGTTACACTTGTTTAAAAAAGCATGGGAATGATCACTAATGATAAATATATACTCAATAGCATTGGAGGATATAAAATTCAATTTATTCAAAAACACCGCCAGTTCAACACTGGCCCGAAAGGGTATTTTTTCCCTCCAAAAAAGAACAACAGGAGGGACAAGCTGAACTGGTGAGACTTATAAATAAAGGGGTCATAGAAAAGACCAAACATGAGCCCTTGGAATTTGTTTCCAACATATTTACAAAAACTAAAAAAGATGGTGGATGTCGCATCATCATTGACTTAACATCCCTAAATAATTTTGTTAAGTATATACATTTCAAAATGGAAACATTTGTGACTGCTAGACAACTGATTTCCAAAGGATACTATATGGCAAGCATTGATCTCAAAGATGCTTACTATCTGGTACCCATACATAAGGATTATAGCAGATACCTTAAATTTATCTGAATGGGGCAGCTGTGGCAGTATAAAGCACTGCCTAATGGGCTCACGTCAGCCCCAAGATTATTCACAAAAATATTAAAACCAGCCATGGCAACATTAAGAAAACAAAATCATAAAGTCATGGCATATTTGGACGACATCCTCATAGTGGGAAAAACTATGGAATTGGCTGTAGCAGCAGTATCAGCTACAAAACAGCTCCTAGAAACGCTAGGGTTCGTCTTACATCCAGATAAATCCAAGTTAAATCCATCCTCTATCATGGACTACCTGGGTTTCACAATTAACTCAGTCCAAATGACTATTACCCTGCCAAGGGAAAAGATGATTGCATTAGCACAATCATGCAATAACTTAAAAGTTAACAAAAGACCAACTATTCGACAAGTAGCAGCAGTAATTGGGAAAATGGTAGCAGCATTTCCGGCTATCCAATTTGGACCTTTGCATTATCAAAATTTGCAAAGAGCAAAGGTGCAGGCACTAAAACAACATAAAGGTCACTATGATCGGGTCATGATGTTACCCACTGAAGCAATATCAGAGCTACAGTGGTGGATACAAAATATTTGGCATAGTTGTAGTCCTATTATTATTACTAATGCTACTTTAGTTCTTCAAACAGATGCCAGTGCTCAAGGCTGGGGAGCAACTAACTCCATATCCAGCACAGGTGGTAGATGGACTAACTTAGAATCATCATTACTATCTACACTGGGCATTAATTATTTGGAAATGTTGGGAGCCTTTTATGGTTTAAAAGCATATGTATCCGATATGCAGCACTTGCATGTTCGATTACAAATAGACAATACTACGTGGTGGCTTACATTAACCATATGGGCGGCATAAAATCTTTATCATGCGACAAATTGGTCAATACGATTTGGCAATGGTGTGTCGAAAGACATATTTGGCTTTCAGCTACCTATCTACCAGGTAAGCTAAACACAGTTGAAAAAGCTACTTATCTTAACTACTAAACCAGGTTCGCTTCTTAATAAACAGACACCACACAAACTGTTTGGTAGACCAGTTCAAAACTTTACTTAACATCGGCCGATGGAAGGGAGCGAGAATTCCCCCCAGTCAAGTGACCAACACAGACACTTGACTGTGCTCAGCCACCTTCTCTTAACAACAGAATTACATTGCCTTAAATAGGTTTTTTTTGTCCCCTTAGCACATTCCACAGACATTAGTCATGGTCAGAGGTACAGGAAAAGGTTTCCACAGAATGCATCACATCAAACCCTTTTGTTTACATGGTACAAGATATACTAAAAACATTGGCCATTTGCTTTATCTCCAAATAGACCACCCTAGCTCTTTTCGCTGCTTCCTCTGTCATTTGGTCCCTCACAAACATAGGTCATTTGTTTACAAAGATGTGACTATCTATTTCTCTCTTCCTTTATTGCCTCCTCCCCCATAAACATTGGTCATTTGGTTTATGCATCTCACTTTAAAGATTTGACCAGCTATCTCTATAGCTTCTCCTCTGCCTGTCACTTGGGAGACAATGTTATAGGATTTATTATCTCACACACACCGCAACCTGAGGAAAGCCTAATTTGAGACTAAATATAAGCTGTAGCTAGCCCAGAAGCCAATTTAATATCTTCTTATATTTTTTACTAAAATTCGGCTTCATCACAGTGGCGGACACCAGGTCACGCAAATTCAATGACAACATCGAATGGATGTTAAATCCTAAAGCATTTGCTAAAATTGTAAAGCAATATGGAAAGCCATATATCGATTTATTTGCATCAAGACTAAATCACCAATTAACTACGTATGTCGCTTGGGAACCAGATCCAGAGGCAGCAGCGGTAGATGCCTTCACGCTGGATTGGGGAAAGTTATTTTTCTATGCCTTTCCTCCCTTCTGCCTCATCAGTCGGGTACTTCGCAAAATCCAGATGGACTCAGCCTCTGGAATTTTGGTGGTACCCGACTGGCCTACTGAAGTTCCCAGTACTTCATGACATGGTGGTGGAATCACCAATGGTGTTTCCCAGTCATCCAGGTTTATTGATTCACCCAGTGTCAGGCATAAGCCATCCATGCCATCAAGACATTAAACTCCTGGGTTGCAGATTCTAAACCGACCCTATCTGGACCTGGGATTATCGCAACAAACCATCACCACCATGTCAGCATCCCTGAGAACATCTACAAAGAGGCAGTACCTAACCAACATCAAGAAATGGGAGAAGTACTGCCAAGAAACAGGGACTTCATACGAAACAGCCACAGGAGCCAATGTTCTCGAGTTCCTGGCCTACCTACGAGGGTATGAGCTACAGTGCCATCAACACGGCACATAGTGCCCTCTCCACTTACCTCAAACCTGCAGGACATCAGCCTATGGGATCCCATCCGCTGGTGGTTAAACTGATGAGAGGCATTTATAACATCAAGCCCCCCAAGCCCAGGTATACTCAAATTTGGGACATCAGTGTCGTTCTGACATACCTTCGGGACAGACCACCAGCAAGATCCCTCAGCCTCGAGCAATTAACTCTAAAAACGCTCATGCTAATGGGTCTAGTATCTGCACAGAGGGTCCAGTCGTTACACAAACTTAGACTGGACAGCATGGAAACAACGCCAGACCAGGTAACATTCACCCTACTAGGTCTGATAAAACAAAGCAGGCCAGGAACATCCAACGCACTAGTGGTATTCGGGCCTACCCACCAGAGCCACGATTGTGTGTGGTGACCCACCTCAAACAGTACATCGACACAACCCATAACATCCGAGGGAGTGAAAGAGCCTTATGGGTCAGCCACAAAAAACCACATGGCCGGGTAACAACCCAGACCATTTCAAGATGGTTAAAACAGGTATTGGAAGCTGCTGGGATAGACATTAACCTTTACAAATCTCATTCCACCAGGGCAGCATCCCACATCAACGGCAGCTAGGATGGATGTGCCTATTGACCTCATCCTGAACACAGCAGGATGGTCGAGGGAATCCACATTCCGAACGTTCTATAATAAGCCATTGGTGAAGCCTGATTTGTTTGCAGCGAGAATATTAGAAGCTGCAAATATTTAATTTAAAGCCCGGGGGAGCTATTTTGTTTTTTGTTATTGTTAATAAATACCGTTTGTTTTTGAAAACAGATTCATTGGTTAATTACAATAACACTTCCTTCCTCAAGAGCTTTCGGCAGTGAGTGAGTAAAACTGTTACACGGTTTAAAATCACAGAGCTTTGAAATCTTCACGAAGTCACTCACGTGACTCCGAAGTAAAATAGTAAGATTAAACGAGAACTTACCAGTTTGAAGTTTGATCTGTATTTTATGAGGAGTTACGATGAGGGATTACGTGCCCTCCGCTCCCACCCTCATTATATGGATCAAACTGATAAATTGATGTCTCTTTTTTCTTTACTATGTTACTTCAAATACTTGTGTCTGTCTGTGATTCCACACCGCTGCTTGGAAGCATGCCGCGCCTGCGCACTGAGCGGGGTTCTTCACGTAATCCCTCATCATAACTCCTCATAAAATACAGATCAAACTTCAAACTGATAAGTTCTCGTTTAATCTTACTATTCTCTGCCACAGAAGGTAGTTGAGGTCAGTTCATTGGCTATATTTAAGAGGGAGTTAGATGTGGCCCTTGTGGCTAAAGGCTAAAGTATGGAGAGACGGCAGGTACAGGATACTGAGTTGGATGATCAGCCATGATCATATTGAATGGTGTTGCAGGCTAGAAGGGCCGAATGGCCTACCCCTGCACTTAATTTCTATGTTTCTATGTTTCCCTCTCCTCACCCCTCTCCCTCTCCCTCTCCCACCCATCGTTCTCTCCACCACCCCCCTTCCCTCCTCTACCCCACCCCCTTCCCTCTCTCCCCCCGCCCCCTTCCCCTACCACTCTGTCCGTCTTCCACCTGTCCCTCTACCCCTTCCTCCCCACTCTTCCACTTCTCTCCCCTTACCCCACCCCTCTCCCTCCCTCACCCCTCTTTCTTCCCCTCCATGTCACACCCCTTCCGCTACCCCCTCTGTCCCTCTTCCACCACTCCCCGTCCCTCTTCCACCACTCCCGCTACCACTCCCTCCCTCCCCAATCTGCCACTTCTCTCCCCCTTCTCTCCTCCCCCTCTCCCTCTCCTCACCCCTCCCCATCCCTCTCACCCCCACCCCTTCCCTCTCTATCCCACCCCCTTCTCTCTCTTCCCCGCCCCTTTCCCCTCTGTCCCTCTTCCACCACTCCCCCTACCCCTCCCTCTCCCACTTCTCTCCCCTTACCCCACCCCTCTCCCTCCTCCACCCGTCTCCCCCTCCTTTCCCCTCTCTCCTCCACCCATTCCCCTACCCCTCTGTCCCTCTTCCACCACTCCCCCTGTTCCTCTTCCACCACTCCTGCTACCCCTCCCTCCCTCCCTCATCATTCCTCCACTTCTCTCCCCCCCACACTCTTTCCCCTCTCCCCCCATCCCACTCTCCCCCTCCCATCCCACTCTCCCCCTCCCTCCACACTCTCCCCCCTCTCCCACCTCATTTCCTTACCGTGCACAGTCTCTGTCTTTAAGAAGGAACTACAGATGCTGGAAAATCGAAGGTAGACATAAAAAAAAAGCTGGATAAGCTCAGCGGGTGCGGCAGCATCTATGGAACGAATTGAATGGTCAACGTTTTTGGCTGAAACCCGGAAGAAGGGTTTCGGCCAAAAACGTTGCCCTTTTCCTTCGGTCCATAAATGCTGCTGCACCCGCTGAGTTTATCCAGCTTTTTGTTGTTGTACCAGCCTCTCTCTCTCTCTCTCTCTCTCTGCCCTTCTCTCTTCTCTCGACTCATGCACGTCCGCTCCAACCCCTCCCCCCCCTTCACCTCTCTCCCCCATCCTCTCCTCCCCCTCTTCTCCCCCCCCCCTCTACACCCTCTTCCTCCCCTTCCTCACACAATATTGTTTGTGGGGGCGGGTCCACAGTGTGTGTGACTGTTTGTGGAGGCGGCCACAAGCTCTCCATTCAAGAAGACGCTCATCTGTTTGTGGAGGCGCGTGCTTAGTATGTGACCGAAGATCTTATAGTGGAGCTCTCCGCTACAAGATCTTTGTGTGTGACGACACACGCTCCCCCCCCCCCCCCCCCTTTGGTGCAGGAGGCGCGCGCAGTATCTGAACGCTCAGCGATTATTCAAATTCTTCACTAACCGTCATTCTGACTTTGCTTGTGAAGAGAAAAGTCCTGAATTCCATTTGTCTGATACAGGAAGATTGTTCCCGACGTTGGGGAAGTCCAGGACAAGCGGGACACAGTTTAAGGATAAAGGGGAAATCCTTTATAACTGAGATGAAGAAAACATTTTTCACACAGATAGTGGTGAGTCTCTGGAACTCTCTGCTACAGAAGGTAGTTGAGGACAGTTCATTGGCTATATTTAAGAGGGAGTTAGATGTGGCCCTTGTGGCTAAAGGGATCAGGGGGTATGGAGAGGAGGCAGGTACAGGATACTGAGTTGAATGATCAGCCATGATCATATTGAATGGTTGTGCAGCCTCGAAGGGCCGAATGGCCTACTCCTGCACTTAATTTCTATGTTTCTATGTTTCCCTCTCCTCACCCCTCTCCCACCCATCCCTCTCTCCCCACCCCCCCTTCCCTCTTCCACCCCCCCCCCACCCCTCCCTCCCCACTCTACCACTTCTCTCCCCTTACCCCACCCCTCTTCCTCCTCCTCTCTCTTTCCTTCCCCTCTCTCCCCCAACCCTTCCCCTACCCCTCTGCTCCTCTTCCTCCAATCCCCCGTCCCTCTTCCACCACTCCCGCTACCCCTCTACCCCTCCCTCCCTCCCAACTCCTCTCCCCCCTCTCCCTCTCCTCATGCCTCCCCCACCCCCCTTCCCTCTCTCCCTTACCCCCCTTCCATCTCTACCCCACCCCCTTCCCTCTCTCCCCCCGCCCCCTTCCCCCTACCCCTCTGTCCCTCTTCCATCACTCCCCCTACCGCTCTCCTCCTCCCTCCCCACTCTTCCTCTTCTCTCCCCCCTTCCCCCTCCTCTCTCCCCACTCCTTCCCCTCTCTCCCCCCACCCCTCTCCCCCTCCCTCCATCCCTCCCCCTGTCCCTCTTCCACCATTCCTGCTACCCCTCTCCCCCTCCCTCCCCACTCTTCCACTTCTCTCCCACTCTCCTCCCCCTCTCCCTCACCCCTCTCCCATCCCTCTCTCCCCCCACCCCGTTCCCTCTCTCCCCCCACCCTCTTCCCCTATCCCTCTGTCCCTCTTCCATCACTCCCGCTACCCCTCTCCTCCTCCCTCCCCACTCTTCCACTTCTCTCCCCTTCCCTTCCACACTCCCTCCCCACTCTTCCCCTCTTTCCTCCCACCCCTCTCCCCATCCCTCCCTCCTCCCCTCCCTCCCCATCCCCCTCCCCCACATCTCTCTCCCCATCTCTCACCCCCTACCTCGCTCTCCTTTTCCTCCCAAATCAATCCCGTTTCCTCTTCCTCCTCCTCCTTTCCCCTCCCTCCACTCTTCTAACCCCCACCCCCCCCCCTCCCCCCGCAAACGCCGTTGGGGAAACAGACCCAACGGGTCTGCACTTGGTCTAGTTAATATATAAAACTCTCGTGCCATCCGACCGACTGCCGTCCGGCGCCCTTCCTGCCTTTCGATTCGTTCCCGCCGTGTGATGTCACAATGCCCGATGCTCGCAGATGTCCAATCGCGATGACCGATGCTCGCAGACGTCCAATCGGAATGGATCCATTTACATGGATGGCTGTCGACTGCCTTTCGTCCTTTGATTCCTAGCAACTCCGAAACCAGACGCAGAATCGCCGACATCTTTTCCATTTTGGTAGAGATTTCACTTTTCTTTCTAAGTACCCCCGCTCCTCAATACATTCCGTCGTGTTTAGGAACACGTTATTAATCAAATCCTTCTCCCCACCGCTCCCAATATTTTAAAAAAAACTGGTTTCTCACCCATAGAATCAGCCCCAGCCCCAGCCCCAGACCCTGGTGAACGTTCCATTGTGTGATGTCACAATGCCCAATGTTCACATATGTCCAATCGGAATGGAATCATTTACATATGCCTTTGCAGGAGCCCCAGCCGATGGTGAACGTTCCATCGTGTGATGTCACAATGTCCAATGCTCAAAGACATTCTTGCCATAGAGGGAGTACAGAGAAGGTTCACCAGACTGATTCCTGGGATGTCAGGACTTTCATATGAAGAAAGACTAGATAGACTCGGCTTGTACTCGCTAGAATTTAGAAGATTGAGGGCAGATCTTATAGAAACGTACAAAATTCTTAAGGGATTGGTCAGGCTAGATGCAGGAAGATTGTTCCAGATGTTGGGGAAGTCCAGAACAAGGGGTCACAGTTTAAAGATAAGAGGGGAATCCTTTAGGACAGAGATGAGAAAAAACATTTTTCACACAGAGAGTGGTGAATCTCTGGAATTCTCTGCCACAGAAGGTAGTTGAGGTCAGTTGATTGGATATATTTAAGAGGGAGTTAGATGTGGCCCTAGTGGCTAAAGGGATCAGGGGGTATGGAGAGAAGGCAGGTACAGGATACTGAGCTGGATGATCAGCCATGATCATATTGAATGGTGGTGCAGGCTTGAAGGGCCGAATGGCCTACTACTGCACTTAATTTCTATGTTTCCCTCTCCTCACCCCTCTCCCCCTCCTCACCCCTCTCCCTCTCCTCATCCCTCTCCCTCTCACCCCCCTTCCCTCTCTACCCCACCCCCTTCCCTCTCTCCACCCGCCCCCTTCCCCCTACCCCTCTGTCCCTCTTCCATCACTACCCCTACCCCTCTCCTCCTCCCTCCCCACTCTTCCACGTCTTCCCCTTCCCCCTCCACTCTCCCCCCCATTCTCTCCCCTCTCTCCCCCACCCCTCTCCCCCTCCCTCCCTCTTCCCCTCCCTCGCCATCCCCCCCCCCCCACATCTATCTCCCCATCCCCCTCTCTCAACCCCTACCCCGCTCTCCTTTCCCTCCCAAATCTGTCATGTTTCCTCCTCCTCCTCTCCCCTCCCTCCCCCTCTTCTCACCCCCCCTCCCCCCACCTGTGAGTTTGGGGGGTGGTTAATTTGAGTGTGATGCCACAGCCCCCCCCTCCTCCTCCCTCCCCCCCCCCCCCCCCCCCCCCCGCAAACGCCGTTGGGAAAACAGACCCAACGGGTCTGCACTTGGTCTAGTTAATATATAAAACTCTCGTGCCATCCAACCGACTGCCGTCCGGCGCCCCTTCCTGCCTTTCGATTCGTTCCCGCCGTGCGATGTCACTATGCCCGATGCTCGCAGACGTCCAATCGGAATGGATCCATTTACATAGGCCGCATTTCTTCCTTTGATTCCCTGCAACTCCGAAACCAGACACAGAATCGCCGACATCTTTTCCATTTCGGTAGAGATTTCACTTTTCTTTCTAAGTATCCGCTCCTCATTACATCTCGTCGTGTTTAAGTACAACGTTTTTAATCAAATCCTTCACCCCCCCCCAATATTTCAAAACTAAAATGGCTTCACACCCATAGAATCAGCCCCAGCCCCAGCCCCTGGTGAACGTTCCATTGTGTGATGTCACAATGCCCAATGTTCACACATGTCCAATCGGAATGGATCCATTTACATATGCCTTTGCAGGAGCCCCAGCATCTGATGAACGTTCCATCGTGTGATGTCACAATGCCTGATGCTCACAGATGTCCAATCGGAATGGATTCATTTACATATGCCTTTGCAGGAGCCCCAGCCCATGGTGAACGTTCCATTGTGTGATGTCACAATGCCCAATGCTCAAAGGCATTGTTGCCATAGAGGGAGTACAGAGAAGGTTCACCAGACTGATTCCTGTGGGATGTCAGGACTTTCATATGAAGAAAGACTGGATAGACTTGGCTTGTACACGCTAGATTTTAGAAGATTGAGGGAGGATCTTATAGAAACTCCTGATTACATTTTGTTGTGTTTATGTCCACATTTTTAATCAAATCCTTCTCCCCCCCCCCCCCCCTCCCAATATTTAAAAAAAACCTGGCATCTCACCCATAGAATCAGCCCAGCCCCAGGTGAACGTTCCATTGTGTGATGTCACAATGCCCAATGTTCACATATGTCCAATCGGAATGGATCCATTTACATATGCCTTTGCAGGAGCCCCAGCCCCTGATGAACGTTCCATCGTGTGATGTCACAATGCCCAATGCTTAAAGACATTCTTGCCATAGAGGGAGTACAGAGAAGGTTCACCAGACTGATTCCTGGGATGTCAGGACTTTCATATGAAGAAAGACTAGAGAGACTCGGCTTGTACTCGCTAGAATTTAGAAGATTGAGGGCAGATCTTATAGAAACATACAAAATTCTTAAGGGATTGGACAGGCTAGATGCAGGAAGATTGTTCCAGATGTTGGGGAAGTCCAGAACAAGGGGTCACAGTTAAAGATAAGGGGGAAATCCTTTAGGACAGAGATGAGAAAAAAAAATTTCACACAGAGAGTGGTGAATCTCTGGAATTCTCTGACACAGAAGGTAGTTGAGGCCAGTTCATTGGCTATATTTAAGAGGGAGTTAGATGTGGCCCTTGTGGCTAAAGGGATCAGGGGGTATGGAGAGAAGGCAGGTACAGGATACTGAGTTGGATGATCAGCCATGATCATATTGAATGGTGGTGCAGGCTCGAAGGGCCGAATGGCCTACTACTGCACTTAATTTCTATGTTTCCCTCTCCTCACCCCTCTCCCTCTCCTCACCCCTCTCCCTCACCCCCCTTCCCTCTCTATCCCACCCCCTTCCCCCCTACCCTCTCCTCCTCCCTCCCCACTCTTCCACATCTCCCCCTTCCCCCTCCACTCTCCCTCCCCACTCTTTCCCCTCTCTCCCTCCCTCCCTCCTCCCCTCCCTCCCCATACCCCTCTCCCCCACATCTTTCTCCACATCCCCCTCTCTCACCCCCTACCCCGCTCTCCTTTCCCTCCCAAATCTGTCATGTTTCCTCCTCCTCCTCTCCCCTCCCTCCCCTCTTCTCCCCCCCCCCTCCCCCCACCTGTGAGTTTGGGGGGTGGTTAATTTGAGTGTGATACTGCAGCCCCCTCTCCCCCTCCCCCCCCCCCCTCGCAAACGCTGACGGGAAACAGACCCAACGGGTCTGCACTTGGTCTAGTAATCTTTAAAAGGGACTTTACTGAAAGGTCCCGCATTATTATGGTCCGTGAGAAATTTTTCACATGTACTTCTTTGAGAGATACAGCGCGGAGTCCTTGCCGACTAGCGATCGATGCCTTTCCGAAGCAGGGTCCGGAACGCTACCAATCAATGTTCTCCAGAGACCCGTGTAAGGAGTGAACTGCACATGTTGGTTTAACCCGAAGACAGACACAAAAAGCTGGAGTAACTCAGCGAGTCAAGCAGCATCTCTGGAGAAAAATGGTGATGTTTCGGGACGAGACACATCTTCAGACTCAATTCCGATTAGGATGTCTGAAGAAGGGTTCTGATTCGAATCGCCACCTTTTTTTTTTCTCCAGAGATGCTGCCTGACACGCTGACTTACTCCAGCTTTTTATGTTTTTCTTCCCAGATCTGACTTGGGTAACTTACGTAACTTACACTCTCTCTCTCTCCCCCATGGTCAGGATTGAACCCCGGTCTCTGGGGCTGTGAGGCAGCAACTCTACCACTGTGCCGCATGTAGTCAGATTTAATAAATTGCTGGTGTTGCTTCCAAAGACAGAGATATTAGATCAGAATTGCATCTTTCCGCTAATAGAGTCAATTATTAGTCAATTAATAATAGAATCAATTATTGTTGGTGACATTTCACCTACGAATATCAGACTATTTTCGCAGAGGTAAGGGCCAATTAGGCATAGCAAAAGGTATGAACACTTTTACACATTTTTTTCCGACTATTTTGTCAAATGCAAATACAGGGAGAATGATCAAAGTGCTCACATGGCTCACTCTGTTAGAAGCGTTCTGAGTTTAAATGTTCCGTGTATTCCTTCTTAAAGTATAAATTTTTGTGTGGCCAGGGGTGCGATTGAGAACAGCTGGGAAAGGGCAGAGGGGGCGTCACGATTAACAGCGTTTCCCCTGGCCATATTATGGCCCATTCCCCAACCGTAACATTAATCAAGCTCTGTCTAACTCCGCCTTCACACCATCCCCCTGTGACATGGGTTAGTCATCGCTGGGCGGGCTGTGGGCCGAATGGCCTGCCAACGGGAGTCAGAGACTGACACTGAGATCCATTGTGCAGGAAGGAACTGCGGATGCTGGTTTTTACCGAAGATAGATACAAACGCCACCTGTTCATTTTCTCCAGATATGTTGCCTGACCCATTGAGTTACTCCAACATTTTGTGTCTATGTTCACTATGAACATTGAATTATTTGATTTTAGGTAACTTACACTCTCTCTCTGTCCTCCACCCACCCCCTCCTGCCCCCCCCCCCCTCCCCCATGCAGTAAATGTCGGTTAACCAGGCCAAGGTTTGCAACGATGGTCCCCTCTTTGGATCACACTATCCCTAGCCAAACAATTGGCCTATCAGGGAACCAAATATAGACATAAAGTGCTGGAGTGGGGTCATGCAGCATCTCTGGAGGAAAGGGTTAGGCGACATTTTGGGTCGGGACCCCTCTTCAAAATACCCTGCTGAGGTCATCTGTTGTTGGCCCTGATTTGTCCTGGTCTTTTCTTGCTTCCAGTTTCCCCCTACAATCATCCCGAAGAAGGGTCCCGACCAAAAATGGAATCTATTCCTTTTCTCCAGAGATGCTGCTTGGCCCGCTGAGTTACTCCAGCATTTTGTGTCTAACTTGCTGATTCATACAGTTTTTGATTATCAAGGATTCTGCGCTGACTCTATACAAGTACCACAGATCCCCACCTTTATAAGTTTTTATCTGGCAGTGTTTCCTGTCTCAGGAATTTCAGCCCTTTGTCTGTAGTTACTGTCATCAAATATAGACAAAGGGCTGAAATTCCTGAGACAGAAAACACTGCCAGATAGAAATTTATAAAGGTGGGGATCTGTGGTACTTCTGAAACACACGTTGGAAATTTAAACTTGGGCGCAACTAACATTTATTTATAGTGTGTGAAAAAAAAGTGACATCATTTGTGCCACGTGACACTTCACAGTTCACAATGTTCATTCAAGATTTAACGGAAAGCTCGGGAGACGGACAAGTCACTCGCACAAATAACAGAAATGCCGAGTACCGTGGGAACTCTTTATCTACCCCCCGTTATATCGTGTGATATCGTGCTAGACCACGACCACTTCACTCTGGTTACATCTTGCGTCAAGTCGCCCCGTGAGAAAGCACTTTAACAAAGTAGCTCACAATGGTTTGTGGTAACATTCAGGAATGTCTATGCATGTCACATCATGAATATTACTGAAGAACGGCCTTGACCCCGAAATATAATCTATACCATTTCTCCAGAGATGCTGCCTGACCCACTGAGTTACTCCAGCACTCTGTGAAACGTCGCCTATTCATATTCTCCGCAGATGCTGCCTGACCCGCTGAGTTACTCCTGCATTTTGTAACTATTTTCCCTTCACCCATCTGCCCAAGCCCACTACCCCCCCGCCTTTCCTATGTTCCTTTCCACCCATAAACCTCTCTCTGCCTTTACATTTCACTCCTCTTTCAAATCTGCTCTACTTATCTACATGCATTTTTCTTCTTCACTTTTTAGTAATAGAATGATGCAGTGTGGAAACAGGCCCTTCAGCCCAACTTGCCCACACCGACCAGCAGGTCCCATCTAAAGTAGTCCCACTCGCATGCGTTTGGCCCACATCGATCTAAATCTGTCCTATCCATGTACGTGTCCAAATATCTCTTAAACATTACGATAGTCCCAGCCTTAACTACCTCCTCTGGCAGCTCGTTACATACACCCAGTACCCTTTGTGTGAAAAAGCTACCTCTCAGGTTCCTGTTAATTTCTGAAATATTGGTCATAAATCTGGTGCAAAAATGCTCCAAAATAAGGCTCAGAATGCATCAGAGAGCATCTAAAACCCCCTGAGTTTCCAGGGCCCTTAAGCGGGCCCTGGACCATGGCATCGAGGGACTTCACGCTTTGCTCGTGATGTGAATTGATTTGAATTTAATTTCCTTTATTGTCATTCAGACCTTTCGGTCTGAACGAAATTTCGTGCCTGCAGTCATACATACAATAATACAATAATAAACAACAGTAAACACAAATTAACATCCACCACAGTGAGTCCACCAAGCACCTCCTCACTGTGATGGAGGCAAAAATCTTAGGGCTGCAGTCTCTTCCCTCCTCTTCTCCCTCTGCGCTGAGGCGATATCCCACCGGGCGATGAAAAAATCAGTCCCGTGGCTCACCGAGCTCCGCGAACGGGCCGGCTCAAACACCGCGGCCCGGCGTGGTCGAAGCTGCCGCCCTCCAATCCAGCGGACGCAGCTGCTGACGACGTCGTCCACTGGCCCGCGGCCCGAACCCCAGACACAGGCCGCCGCCGCCAGAACGCCGCCTCAGCCACCGGAGCACCGTTCCAGCCCCGAGCCGGATCGCCCTCACGTGAACGCGCACGTTATTTCACATTAAGTTTTTTATGATCCTGTCATGCCACCCCCCTTTTTGAAAAGCTTCGTTCGGGCCTGAGACTACCCCCGCGCGTCTCGCCTATAACCACGGAATCTCCAGTCTGCACCTCGGACAATGGAGTCACCCACCACTATGTAGGTATGTTACAAAACCTACCTGAATCGTGGCTGAGCATCTGCCCTACCCCGTGTGCGCGATTTTGGCGCTGTTTAGAGGGGGCGGGTTAAAAACGCGATTTTTACTAGGCTGTTGCAATCGAAAATGTTCAGCATAGTAAATCATTAACGGAAAATCGCTGAAAGACCCCGTCGCAATAGGTAATATTAGTTTTTATGGCCTTGTATAATAGTTATAGTAGTTTAAAAATCACTCTCTCAACCCGCAACCTCTCACAGCCCCAGGGTTTTATAAAGCAAACAATTAAAGGTATGTACCTTATTTTTACATTAAAAGGGGCTTCTTAAGAACCCTGTATATAAAGTTTTCTATAGCGAATAGTTCATTTTGGGCTCTTTATATCCCGCAGTATTTTTCTGGGCATTTGAGGGCACAAATCCAGCGTAATGTGAACGTTCTAAACCAGCGCGTTCCACAGGAACCCACTAGAAAGCCGATTTTAATTGACTTTAATTTACAGCAATTGAACACTAAATTCCTTCCATTTGGCCTATAAATTGATGTAAATGAGATTTAAAAATCATGTTTTATTGTGAATTATTTGTGAATATTATTTGGACACTTAGGCTATTTAAAAATGTTAATCATTTATTAAGAAATGGATAGATGTTTAGATCTAGTAATTGAAGTTTGAAATTAGCTACAATTGGGTAACTAACTAATAATATGCTTTAATTTCAGGTCCTCCAAGTAAGATTATTTTATATTTGTTTCAGAATGGTTCAATCTATGATAACTGAAAATTTCATTCAGTTCTCTTAATTTTTAAGAAGGTTATGGGCTTTTGACTGTCCTCGATCACAGCTTTTTTGTTATGTCCATAGAAAATCAATAGGGAACAAGATGCTAATTTCCGAGTATGAAAAATGGCCATAACGTTTTTATTACTTGAGATATGAAAGTGAATTAGATGTCAAATTAAACTTATTGCTATGCTTTATCTGATGGGATAAATTGCAAACTTGATTTTTTAAATCTCAAAATGTTGTAACATTGCTACACTATGGCTCTGCCCGATGTTGGTCTCGCAGGTCGAGCCCCATCTTTAGGATTGGAGCCACCGATCAACATAAATACAATTGTCTCGGCGGTGTAGATCAAATAAAGTTCAACTTTCGGGGTGCTGGCTTGGCACAATGAAGCACCCCCCCTCCCTCATCCAGTGACCATACACGGCCCTCTCGCCACCATTCACCCACTGCCCCCGCCGTCCTACCTGATCAAGATAAAATAGGTGTTGTTTTCCATGACGTTGTAAGAGTGACAGTCGAAGTCGCCCAGTCCAATCAGGTTGGCATTGGGTCTGGGCCCGACGGGCATCATCCAACCAAAACCACCCATGTCACACAACAGTTCCAGCTCCGCCGAATACGTTGCTTTCGAAGGGACTTCCACGACGGGGTCGTCATTGTAGGGTTCCCTGTGTGGATTCTTGTTGATGGCCACCACCTTGGCATAGATGATTGTCGGGTCCAGTTCGAGTCGGCACAGATCACTCTGCGGTTTCTTGTTGACACAGGTCCAAACTTCCCCAATGACCGTGAGGAACAAGAGTGCGCTCACCCAGCCCATCCTGGCAGCGGCCGAGCCCTGTGGTAGCAGAGGGTCAGAAAGGTTCCTGCAGATGGTGCGATGCACTGTGTGCTTGCTTGCTTTTGTAAGGTTGGGGTTCCTCTGAACTTTGCCTAAACCCTCCCTGCGTCACCCTCGCTGTCCCTCGACCACTCTGCGCCAGTTGAAGGTGTGTCAGAGAATGCAAATATAAAGGCTTAGCCGAGATCCGTGTGAGTTGCTATGTGTATGAGAGGGAGTGTACGTGTGTGTGGGTGGGGTTGGGTGTGGGGAGACAAATCTATGGCCGGGCACTGAATACAAATCCTTTAAAAAAAAAACCTCACAGAAGCAAGATTATTTTTCAAGGGGGTTTGAGTCGCCAGCATTTTCTTAAAGCGACAGCCACCCTCACCACCGTGGCACCGGTCCAAATCTTTTCTCTATTTATGAGGATTTTGAGAACGGGATGAAAAGAAAATCTTGTGCTCATGTTATTGCAGACTGCCTGGATTTCCAGCGAGTTTATTCAGCCAGTTTCTGCTTGCGACGTGTTTTTCTTCCTCTTTACACCCCCCCCCCACCCTTCGACTCCGTTCAAGGACCCAAGCAGTCGTTTCAGGTGCGACAGAGGTTCGCCAGCATCTCTTCCAACCTCATCTATTGCATCCGCTGCTCTAGATGTCGGCTGCTCTACATCGGTGAGACCAAGTGGCGGTGGTTGAGGGGTGGCTGAGGGGGGGGGGGAAGGGGGGGGGTGTTGCAGGGAGAGATGGGCAGGGAGGACTCGACGTGGGGGTGGTGGGAGTTGCGGACCCTCTCTCTCTGTCTCTCTCCCTCAATGGCAGCGCGCAGCATTTTCCTCCCCCCGTGGCGACCAGCATTGACGGAAGGCCTCCAGTGTCCCCGTGGACACTGCGTGTTCCCTCTACAGGTACACGCGATCTCGGTCATAGGCCCGGAAGAGGGGCAGGCAGCCAAATCTGTTGCGACAGTCGAACACCCACTGCCTGGACCTGCGAATGGGCATCTCGGCCAGGCTCAGGAGCAAACCGAGAGGGAGATACCCCCACCCCCCCCCCCACCCCCCATGGACCCTCCCCATTCCCTGCCTGGTGTCCAAACACCAGGATCGAGGGACCTTTTGCTCTGGTATTTTATTTAATTCACATGTTTAATCAATAATGTTTATGTTTAATGTTTATGTGTCACTTGCAAGCGGAGCACCAAGTCAAATTCCTTGTATGTGAATACTTGGTGAATAAACATATTCATTCATTCAAAATGCAACCAGAACTTGAGGAGCAGCCCCTTCAGATATTGGTACTGGGGCAGCAACCTCATGCTGCGGTTACCGTTGGCAACGTCCCATTGTGATGTCATTGTGGCACTGTGGCTGTGTGTGAGAACTGTTTTTTTCACTTTTCTTTTTAACTTGAATCGTCGATAACATGTGAAATATAAAATGAAATCTTAAGTGAACCTGATCACTGCGTAGAGGGGAAAAATGTGATTCAGAATATGTAAAATTTTAAGCGCTACTGCGTAGCGTTTTGGCAAAAATACAAAAACATATACATACACACACATACAAGATGACACTTTTATAGGTATAGAGATGTCCCAGATAGAACAATGAAATTCTTACTTGCTGCAGCACAACAGAATATGTAAACATAGTACACTGTAAATAATATGATAAATGAGAGAGAATAAAAAAGTTCAGTGTGAATACATACACATACTCACAATTGTTTATATATGCATATATACACAAACACACATACCAAATAAACAAACAATAACAGTGCAATAATACTAATTGTAGTTCAGAGCTTATGAGGTTGTAGTATTTAATAGCCTGATGGCTGAAGTGAAGATGCTGTCCTTGAACCTGGACATTACAGTTCTCAGACTCCTGTACCTTCTTCCCGATGTCAGTGGTGAGATGAGTGTGTGGCCATGATGGTGTGGGTCTCTGATGATATTGGCTGCTTTTTTGAGGCAGTGACTCCAAAGTAACCACAACACTTAAATCCCTGATGTAGCATTTACATGTGGCCTCAATCCAGAGTACCATATTTGTGTTTGTGTCTGTGTTTGTATCCATTGTAAAGCAGACCTCAAACAATGACAGGGTGGAGTACAGGATGGATATAGAGAGTGCTGGGTCACTGAATTCTCAATGATTTGCCGAGTCCAGCAGTGGAGTTGAAAACTTTTTATTCAGGCACAATGGTTATACGGCATCAGAGCAAAGATTAAACTATCTGCAGACCCTAACTAAAAACTGAGCATATCATTACCAAAACAGAGAAACTATCGAATTACAACTAAAGAACTGAAGGCTGAACGTGACAGGCAGACAAAAGACACGGGACATTCAACTAATATTTTCACGCAGAACACACTCTTATCTACATAGGGTGTACCAAACACCCAAGCAGTTGCAACCTTGAGTTCACAGCTGCTCTTTGTCACTGTGGTTAATGGGCATGTTCCCCAGCAGTTAACGGCCTTGTTTCATAACCTGACCCCATCAATTCTATTTACAGAGAGTTTACTAGCATGGTGTCAAGACAACAACCTCTCCCTCAATATGAGCAAGATTCAGGGACAGTTTCTACCCAGGTGTTATCAGGCAACTAAACCATCCAGAGAGCAGTTCCAAACTACTATCTACCTCATTGGCGGATTTATCTTTAATCAGACTCTACTGGCTTTACCTTGATTAAACGTTATTCCCCTATTCTGATGAATTAGATTTTCCAGCTTAAATCGATATTATTGTAGATCTCAATTTTCATTACTTAAAACATAAGACCATATAATGAACGTGGTATGTTTAGTTTAGGTTAGTTTAGTTTAGCTTAGTATAGAGTCATAGTGTGATGCAATGTTGAAACAGTCCCTTCGGCCCAACTTGCCCACACCGGCCAACATGTCCCAGCTACACTTGTCCCACCAGCCTGCGCTTGGTCCATATCCACCCAAACTTGTCCTATACATGTACCTGTCTAACTGTTTCTTAAGCGCAGGAATAGTCCCAGCTTCAACTACCTCTTCTGGCAGTTTGTTCCACACACCCACCATTTTTTGTGTGAAAAGGTTACCCATCAGGTACAACCAAATTATGACCTGCTGGAGCTGGAGCTGGTAGCCGCCTCGGACTGTCATGAGCCCCACCTCATGGTATGGACTTAACATCGGAGCGGATCCCTTGCCTGGGATCGCTCCCACCGTGGCCTGCGGATTTACCAACAAGGGCTCGCAGTCTCGGGAGAGGCTAGTCGGGAAGTCCAACGCTGCAGAAGGTTCAACCAGCCCTGATGCGAGGTTTGATCGCCCGACACGGGGAGCTGACAGCCCCCCCATGTACAAGCTGATCGCCTCGACGTGGAGGGCCTGAACGCCACCGGCTACAGGAGTCAAGGTCATCCCGTCAATGGGGGCTCAAGCTCCCCGACCAAGGAAGAACACAAGGGAAGGACTTGGAACTTTATTTCGCCTTCCATCACAGTGAGGAATGTGTAGGAGCCACTGTGGTGGATGTTCATGTTAAAATGTGTTTTTGAGTCTTTTGCTTTTTAATTGGATGACTCAAGTCAAGTCGAGTCACATTTATTTATATAGTACATTTAACAAACAACTCGCGTTTGCCAAAGTGCTTTACATTTGTTATAAGAATAGTATAAACAAACAAACTACATACATCTATATTACTAAAACTCTGTTCTTGACCGGTTTTGGCGATCTGTGCTGCGATTTCCGAGAGAACGCCGCCACCTACGGCCGTCAGTTTTGGCCACCTCGCTCAGAGCCCCCCTGCTTGAAGTGGCAAGACACTGCCCTCTGAATTTGGTGGCCTTGCACCCTGCTTGAAGTGGCATTTCAAGGATTAGCCGTGAGTCAACTGCCAGCCCACGAGCCGTGAATGAGCTGCCAGCACAACAGGCTTGAGTGACTGAGCCGCCAGCCCAAGAATCTATTCAGCCCAAGAATCTATTCAGCCCACAATGTCCATACTAGCCCTCTGGAAACCAGTCCCTTCAGCTCACCACACCCATACTAGCGCTCCAGAAAGCCCCCCCCCCTCTTCCCCCCCACCCCCACTGGCCACCAATATTGGAATTGGTGTAGAGGTAGAATATTGCGTTGGGGGACCAGCCATCCCGTGTGAAGCTGGGGATTCCCCTCCTCCTCCCTAGATGAGGCTCGCACCAGGGTCTCTTCCATACCCCGCAACACTGCTCTCTCTCCCCACCCCCGCACTCGCAACAAGGGCACTCGCAACAAGGACAATGATCAAGGAAACTGGCCATTGTTAGGTGTGGGCTAGATGAAAATGAATTATACAAACACAGATGTTGCTACAGTTTGTTTGGTGGCACATATTGAATAGCAAGTTGAGTGAAATTTTCCCTTATGCCAACTTTCAGCGAACATATTAAACAGCGCTTCTGATGGGCGCTTCACTGTCAAGGGGAGATGTTTTCACAGAGGAATGGCACGACAGCTGCCTTTGGGAACCATGCTGCTAAAGTATTATCAAACGATTCGGTCTGAAGACAATTTTCCCGTTAGGATTTTTCCCAGTTTCCTCACTTTTTTCCCCCTCAATGGTGCACCGCTTCTGAATGCAGAACACTGAACAGGGTTAACTCCAAACATTAACACAAAATGCTGGAGTAACTCAGCGGGACAGGCAGCATCTGGAGAAACGGAATAGATGTCATTTCGGGTTGGGACCATTCTTCAGACTGTCAGTCAGCAGAGAAGGAAATCTAGAGGTATGAAAAGGTACAAAACAAATCAGATCCGACACCGATGGTGAAGGAGCCCACAATGATCCATTGTTGACTGAGGAGGAGGTGAAAACAAAGCGAAGCAAATAACAAGTGCTGGAAGAACTCAGCTGGTCAGGCAATATCTGAGGAAGGAAAGAATGGGCAACATTTCCTGTTGGGAGGTACACAAAAATGCTGGAGAAACTCAGCGGGTGCAGCAGCATCTATGGAGCGAAGGAAATGGGCGACGTTTCGGGCCGAAACGTCGCCCATTTCCTTCGCTCCATAGATGCTGCTGCACCCGCTGAGTTTCTCCAGCATTTTTGTGTACCTTCGATCTTCCAGCATCTGCAGTTCCTTCTTGAACATTTCCTGTTGGGACCCTTTTTTAGACTGAGAACTTGAAATTCCTCTGTGAAAACATTTCCCCTTGAAGAACAGTGCCCATCAGAAGTGTTGTTTAATATGTTAGCTGAAAGATGGCATAAGGGAAAATTTCACTCAACTTGTTATTCAATATAAGTGCCACCAAACAAACTATAGCAACATCTGTGTTTGTATAATTCATTTTCATCTAGCCCACAGCTAACAATGGCCAGTTTCCTTGATCATTGTTACATTAGCATATCTTTCATTCATTTTGGTCTCTCTATATATCTAGTTTTCCTTTCCCTCGATTTTCAGTCTGTAGAATGATTTTGATCGGAAATGTCACCTACAGGTATTCCTTTTGTCCAGAGACGCTGCCTGACCTGTTGAGTTACTCCAGCATTTTGTGTTTATCTTTCGTAATAAATATTGTAAAATGCTCTAATTACTCGGGGTGGTTAGGTAACGCTTGGGGTTGGTACTCTTCTTCAGACATCCTAACCAGAATCTTCGCTTATCAATGTCCTCTGATGCTGCCTGACCCACTGAGTTACTCGGGCACTCTGAGTTCTATTCAAGATTCCAGCATTTGCAGTTCCTTATGTCTCCATAATAAATACAATGGTCTTGGTACGTGTTCTGTTAAATGTTACTGAAAGCACTGAAAAGATGCAATTAATTCTGTCTCTGCAATATCCTCCAAACTCATCAGAAGGCATGCAAACCAATAACAGCGCCTTCACAAGACCACCTCACATTGCAACACCTCACAGGCTATCTACCCATCCAGCCTACCATCCACCACCTTCCTCGTCTATAGAAGCCTCAACAATTTCTACATGAGCTGCATCTGCTCACACCCCACACAACTGGAGCGGGAGCAATTCATTCTTGATGCAGACGGACTCCCTAAGGAGATGAAGAATTAACGGAGCCAAAGTAACTACAACACTTAAAGCCCTGACGTGGCCTTTACATGTGGCCTCAACCCAGAGTACTGTGTTCGTGTTTGTGTCTGTATTTGTATCCATTGTGAGGCAGAACTCAAACAATGACAGGGTGGAGTACAGAGAGCAGGGTCACTGAATTCTCAATGATTTGCCGAGTCCAGCATTGGGGTTGTAAACTTTTTATTCAGTTACAATGGTTATACGGCATCAGAGCAAAGCATCTGCAGACCCTAACTAAAACTGAACATATCATATAGTAACTACCAAAACAAAGAAACTATGGCATTACAACGAAAGGATTGAAGACTGAACATGACAGGCAGACAACAGACACATGACATCCAACTAACATTTTCAAACAGAACACACTGCACTGCAAAACAAACAGGCTTGCTTATCTACATAGGGTGATTAGAATGTACCAAACACCCAAGCAGTTGCAACCTTGAGCTCACAGCTGCTCTTTGTCGCTGTGTTTAATGGGCATGTTCACCAACAGTTAAAGCTTCTCTTTAATAACCTGACCCCATCAATTCTCCCTCCAGAGAGTTTACTAGCATGGTGTCAATATGACAACCTCTCCCTCAATATGAGCAAGATTCAGGGACAGTTTCTTCCCAGCTGTTATCAGGCAACTGAACCATCCAACCGCAACCAGAGAGCAGTCCTGAACTACTATCTACCATATCGGGGACTCTCGGACTATCTTTGATTGGACTTTACTGGGTTTACCTTGCACTAAAAGTTATTCCTTTATCATGTACTGTGCAATGTGAATGGCCCGATTGTAATCATGTATTGCTTTTCCACTGGCTTGTTAACACACAACAAAATCATTTCACTGTACCTTTGTACACGTGACATTAAACCAAACTAAGCTGATTAAGGAGCTGGTCATTGATTTCAGGAAGTGGAGTGGAGTACAAACCCTCGTTTCGATCAAAGGTGCTGAAGTGGAGATGCTCGAGAGTATTAAGTTCTTAAATTCAAATATCGGCAACAATTTTTCCTGGTCCATATTGTTGCCATGGCCAATAAAGACCACCAACACCTGTACATCCTCAGATGATTAAAGAATCTTGATATTTCTCCAAAGACTCCTATTAGTTTCTCAGATGTACTATAGAAAGCATCAAATCCAGATGCATCTTAACTTGATATGACAAACACTCATCCACCCTGTCCAAACCTGCAAGAAATTGCTGAAAGTTGTGAACACAATTCAGTCCATCACCCAAACCAGTTTCCTTCTCATTGACTCCATCTATGCTTCACACTGCCTCAGGAATGCAGCCAACTTAATCAGACCATTCACGCGCCAGTGAATATCTCTTCCCCCTATCCCATTGAACAAAAAATACAAACACTTGAAAGCACCTACCACCAGATTCAAGAAGGATGAATTCCTGTTCTTCCAATCTATTGTGGTCCCTGTACTTTTCTAAATCTGCACTTTCTCTGTAGCTGTAACACTATGTTTCGCATTTTGTTCACTTTCTCTTTAGTATTACCTGATTTACTCATGATTTGCCTCGACACACTCAAAGCAGATTTTCACTGTATCCCTGCACAAGTGACAACAATAACCAATTCCAACACCCGTTTCCGTTTCTCAGATGCTACCAAAGTTTTCTGTGTTGGCTCATGATCAAAACTGCAATAACTATTTAACATGTACATTGTGATGCATTAGAATTTCCAGCTTAAATCGATATTATTGTGGATCTCAATTATCATTACTTAAACTGGAAGACTAAACAGTGAAAGCGGTATACAAAAAAGCTGGAGAGACTCAGCGGGTGCAGCAGCATCTATGGAGCGAAGGAAATAGGCAACGTTTCGGGCCGAAACCCTTCTTCAGACTGATCGGGGGCGGGGACAAGAAAGGAAAAAGGAGGAGGAGCCCGAAGGCTTGGGGGATGGGAGGAGACCGCAGGGGGACTGAGGAAGGGGAGGAGACAGTAAGGACTAACAAAATTGGGAGAATTCGATGTTCATGCCCCCAGGATGCAGAATCCCCAAACGGAATATGAGGTGCTGTTCCTCCAGTTTACGGTGCTGCTCGCTGTGGCCATGGAGGAGACCCAGGACAGAGAGGTCGGAGACGGAGTGGGAGGGGGAGTTGAAGTGCTGAGCCACTGGGAGGTCAGCTTGGTTATTGCGGACCGAGCGGAGGTGTTCGGCGAAACGATCGCCCAACCTCCGCTTGGTCTCACAGATATAGATCTGCTGACATCTAGAGCAGCGGATGCAATAGATGAGGTTGGAAGAGATGCAGGTAAACCTCTGTCGCACCTGGAACGATTGCTTGGGTCCTTGAACGGAGTCGAGGGGGGAGGTAAAGGGACAAGTGTTGCATCTCTTGCGGTTGCAAGGGAAAGTGCCCGGGGAGGGGGTGGTACGAGAGGGAAGGGAAGAATTGACAAGGGAGTTATGGAGGGAGCGGTCTTTGCGGAAGGTAGATATGGGGGGAGATGGGAAGATGTGGCGAGTGGTGGGGTCACGTTGGAGGTGGCCAAACTGACGGAGGATTACTTTTTGTATGTGACGGCTGGTGGGGTGAATGGTGAGGACTAGGGGGACTCGGCCCTTGTTGCGAGTGCGGGGATGGGGAGAGAGAGCAGTGTTGCGGGGTATGGAAGAGACCCTGGTGCGAGCCTCATTTATGGTGAAGGAGGGGAACCCCCGTTCCCTGAATAATGAGGACATTTCAGATGTCCTGGTGGGAACGCCTCATCCGTGGAGCAGATGCGGCGTAGACGGAGGAATTGGGAGTAGGGGATGGAGTCCTTACAGGAAGCAGGGTGGGAAGTAGTGTAGTCCAGATAGCCATGGGAGTCAGTGGGTTTATAGTGTATGTCGGTCAGATGTCTATCACCTGCAATGGAGATAGTGAGGTCAAGGAATGGTAGGTAAGTGTCGGAAATGGTCCAGGTGTATTTGAGTGCCGGATGGAAGTTAGTGGTGAAGTGGATGAAGTCAGTCAGTTGTGTGCGGGTGCAGGAGGTGGCACCAAAGCAGTCGTCGATGTAGCGGAGGTAGAGGTCGGGGATGGGGCCCTGGTATGTATTAGTGAAAGCGGTATGCCATTCCTCTGTGAAAACATGTCCTCTTGAAGTAGTTTCTGATGGGCACAGAGTGCCCATCAGAAGCTCTGTTTAATATGTTAGTTAGAAGTTGGCATGAAGTTGGGAAAATTTCTCTAAGCATACTATTCAATGTAAAGGGCCTGTCCCATGTAGGCGACTTATTTTGCGAGTGCAAGCGATTGTCATAGGCTTGTTGAATCACCGAAAAGGATATCAAATGCATCCTACGACTATGTAGAAGACCTCCAACGACTATGTGGAAGACAAGCTACGACTATCTACGACTTAATCACGTGCTGCTGTTTACATGCTCTTTTTTCGCAATGAGTCATTGAAAATGACCAGTCAGCAAAAATGATTACAGGGCCTGTCCCAATTTCCCGAGTTATTCAAGAATTCTCCTGAGTTATTCACGAATTCTCCCGAGTTTCCAAACTTGCAGAATGTTCGTAACGAATCCTTAGGAGCCCATAGGAGTCCATGGATATATTGTAGCGGCTCGTTATGCCAGCCGTAGGTACTCGGGGCATCAGGTAAGTCAGGACGTTTTGTCAGCCTGATGAAAAATGTCCATGAGTAAAAAAATAGCCCAGAGTACCAGCGGCTGGCATAACGAGCATACTGAGGACGCGACTAGTTCCCAGAATGCGAGAACTCCTCCCGACCATGAAGGAGACCACCTGCGACCATGTGGCGATCTTGTTGCGAGCGCAGAGTCTCCTAAACTCGCTTAAGAAGTTGCCTAAGCAGTACAGGCCTTGAAATGCCACCTAGCAAATTGTAGCAACATCTGTGTTTGTTTAGCTTGTTTTCATCCAGCCCACAGCTAACAATGGCCAGTTTCTTTGATCATTGTTATTTTTTTGCATATCTTTCATTCATTTGATCTCTCCATTGCACCGTCTATATCTCTCATTTCCTTTCCCTTGACTCGCAGACTAAAGAAGGATTTCGACCTGAAATGTCACCTCTTCTTTTTCTTCAGAGATGCTGCCTGACCCCTTAAGTTGCTCCAGCATTTTGTGTCTATCTTTCGTGTTAAATATTGTAAAATGCTCGAGTTACTCAGAGTAGATAGGTAAAGTTTGGGGTTGGTGCTCCTCAGACTTCCTGACCAGAAACTTCACTTATCAATGTCTTCCTCAGATGCTGCCTGACCCACTGAGTTACTCGGGCACACTGAGTTCCATGCAAAATTCCTGCACTTGCAGTTCCTTATGTCTCCATATAAAAAATATCGGTCTTGGTACGTGTCCTGTTAAATGTTACTGAATGCACTGAAAAGATGGCATGAATTCTGTCTCTGCAAAATTCTCCAAACTCATTAAAAGGCATGCAAACGAATATCAGTGTCCTCACAGGACCACCTCACAGTGCCCCACCTCACAGGCTATCGACCCACCCAGCCTACCATCCACCACCTGCCTCATCTGTAGAAGCCTCAACAATTTCTATATTGGCCGCACCAGCTCACACCCCACACAACTGGAGGTGAAGCAATTCATTCTTGTTGCTCGCGGACTGCCTAAGGAGAAGAAGAATGAACGGAGCCAAAGTAGCCACCCTGACGTGGCTTTTACATGTGGCCTCTATCCAGAGTACTGTGCTCGTGTTTGTGCCTGTGTTTGTATCCATTGTAAGGCAGACCTCGAACAATGACAGGGTGGAGTACAGGATGGATATAGAGAGTGCAGGGTCACTGAATTCTCAATGATTTGCCGAGTACAGTGGTGGGGTTGAAAACTTTTTATTAAGTCACAATGGTTATCAATCAATCAACCTTTATTGTCATCTTGCAAGCAACAGTTGTACAGTGCAAAACGAAAAGATGTTTCCCAGGGAATAGTGGAGCATCGCACATGAAATTTAAAACATTTCACACATAATAACACTAAAAACAATCCAGTCCCTGATGGAACAGTATAAATAGTTAAAAGCAGGTAAAACACAAAGTTAAAATACAATAAACCAATCATAAAAATGTCCGGGGCAGCTGATTTGAGTGGCCAGTGCCAGTTATTAAAGTGTCCATGCCAGCCGCAGAATCAAGTGACTGTGAGTACAGAGTGACTGTTTAGCAGCCTCACAGCCTGTGGTAGGAAACTGTTTAGCAGTCTTGTAGTCCGGGCTTTGATGCTTCGATATCTCTTGCATGATGGCAGGAGATCCAAGGTGTATGTGGAGGGGGTGCAGTTTGTCCTTAGCAATTCTCTGAGCTTTTTTCAGACAGCGGCTCTGGAATATTTCTTGTACCGAGGGTAGGGAGACGCCAATGATCCTCTCTGCTCCCCTCACTACCCTCTGCAGAGCCTTCCTGTCCGAGCAGTTGCAGGTGGAGTACCACGTATTTATGCAGTACGTGAGTACAGACTCCACCGTACTCCTGTAAAAAGTCCTGAGGATGTTGGTGGGGAGTGAGGCCTGTTTTAGTTTCCTCAGGAAGTGCAGTCGCTGATGGGTCCGTTTGACGGTCCCAGTGGTGTTCCTGGACCAGGTGAGACTGTCTGTAATTTGCACACCGAGGAACTTTATGCTCTCCACTCTCTCCACTGTGGTGCCACTGATGTTGAGGGGTGTATGCTTTGGCTGCGCCCTCCTGAAGTCTAACAACCATCTCCTTCGTTTTGTCGACATTTAATTCTAGATTATTTTTGCCGCACCAGTCCACTAGTTGTTTTACTTCCTCCCTGTACATTGATTCGTCATCTCCGCTGATGAGTCCCACCACTGTTGTGTCATCCACGAATTTTATGATCTTATTGTCCCTGAATCTGGCAGCACAGTCATGTGTGAGCAATGTGAACAACAGCAGGCTGAGCACACAGCCTTGAGGGGAGCCGGTGCTCAGCGTGATCGAGCCTGAAGTGTTCTTGCCAACACGGACTGACTGCGGTCTCTCTGTCAGAAAATCCAAGATCCAGTGACACAGGGTGGTGTTGAGGCCCAGCAGGATTAGTTTCTCCACAAGTCTCTGTGGGATAATGGTGTTAAACGCTGAGCTGAAGTCAATGTACAGGATTCTGGCGTATGTGTTTTTGTTTTCCAGATGCGTGAGTACTGTGTGCAGCGTGGTAAAGATGGCATCCTCTGTAGAACGGTTGGGGCGATAGGCAAACTGGAGGGGGTCTAACGATGAGGGGAGGCTGGCAGTAATGTGGGGTTTCACCAGGTGTTCAAAACACTTCATTATTATTGGGGTCAGGGCGACAGGGCGGTAGTCACTCATACAGCATCAGACAAAGCATTAAACTATCTGCAGACCCTAACTAAAAACAGAACATATCCTAACTGCCAAAACAAAAAAAACTATGGAATTACATCTAAAGGACTGAAGACTAAACGCACACACATGCATTCACACACACATGCACTCACATACATATGCACTGATACTCATTCAGGAACAGCTTCTTCCTGATAGCCATCAGGCTATTAAACATAGCGAATAAGCTCTAAACTACAAAATACTATATTATTTGTCCTGTTTGTTATTTATTGAAAACTCACAGACACCCTCCACCTCACATTCAAACACACACTCCACCTCACACACAGACACACTCAGACACACTCACACAGACACTCACACACAGACACTCACACACAGACACTCACACTCACACACCACACACACGCACACTCACACACCACAATCACGCTCACACACAGCATGACACATACCAGACACACACACAAACACACACACACACACGCATGCACGCGAGCGGGCGCACACATACACACACGCACAAACATACCATATATATGGCAGTAAACGTTTTTGAATACTCAAACGGCTCAGAGCGGCTTCTCCACTTTGGGCCTTCTGCAGTCAGCAACACTTCCGCTTTCAGCACAACCTCTGCACTCACCGGAAATTATGCATTGTTCAACGCGAACTGTCCACGATGTCACGGAATGGGCGGGACTATTGCAGTAAACACAGTCTAATCTTTCAAACCACATTTTAATTTTCAAACTTCATTTTCAAACCACATTTTCATTTTCAAAGCACATTTTCATTTCAAACTTCATTTTCACATCGCATTTTTATTTTCAAACTTCATTTTCAAGTCACATTTTCACACCACCCACATTTTCAAACCAACCACATTTTCATTTTCAAACCTCGTTTTCAAACCATATTTTAATTTTCAAACCTCATTTTCATTTTCAAACCTCATCTTCAAACCACATTTACATTTTCAAATCTCATTTTCAAACCACCCATATTTTCAAACCACCCACATTTTCACACCACCCACATTTTCAAACCAACCACATTTTCAAACCAAACCACATTTTCAATTTCAAACTTCATTCAAACCACATTTTCATTTTCAAACTACATTTTCAAACCACATTTTCATTTTCAAACATCATTTTCAAACCTCATCTTCAAACCAACCTCATTTTCAAACCATCCTCATTTTCATTTTCAAACTTCATTTTCAAACCACATTTTAATTTTTTTATTTTTAATTTTTTTTTATTTATTAGAAGCAGTGTACAAAAATATAACCAGCGGTATGTGACATAATACAGCTATTGTACAGCTTCAATTTTAGTTTTTAGCTATAGTTAAGAGAAAAGAAGAGAGAAAAAGCAAGAGAGAAAAAAAGTGGATGTGCAAGGATAGAACCCCTAGACTACCAAATTGGTGTAGCCAAAGAGTGAGTAAGTAAAATAATAAGGAAGACGTAGAGAAATAAAAAGACAAAAACAGAAAGAAAAACAAAAGGTGATGATACACCTGCCTCGCATCCCTCCCCACCCATCGCCCAACCCGTAATTAGATTTAACGCCAAAATTGTGTTGCACCATACTATCCTTGTAATAAATTAATGAATGCTGTCCATGTCTTTGAAAAATGTTTTTTCTGCTAAGACAAGTTTAATATTTTCAAGATGTAGCGTCTCAGACATGTTTGTAATCCACATTTTAAGAGTAGGGACGGATGTATGTTTCCAAAATTTGAGTTCGTTTTTTCGCCGTTATCAGAGCATAATTGAGGAAACGTCTTTGAAATATTGATAGCTTAGAGCAGACTTCTGACGTTCCTAGAATAATCAGTTCCGTGTTGGGGTCCAATTTTGTTTTTAATGTTTTTGAGAGAATTTCAAAAATTTCTCTCCATAAGTTATGTAATTTTATGCAAGAGGCGAAGGTATATATTATAGTTGCTTCATGAAGGAGACATTTGTCACAAGTAGGAGATACATTTGGAAAGATCTTATTCAGTTTAGACTTTGAATAGTAGAGTCTATGCAGTATTTTAAATTGAATTTACGTATGTCTAACGTTAATCGAACAATTGTGTATATATAAAAGGTTTTCAATCCATCTGTCTTCTTTCCAGTCTCTTCTAATTGCTTCTGACGATGGGATTTCTATATTTAGAAGGATATTATACAAATATGATGTTAGGTTGTTTGACTGAATTTCTATTCATTCTCTCGTCTAGTATATCTTGCAGCAAAGCTTGGTAGTCTTGGGTGGTCTGTTCCCCCAACATACGGTTGAGGGGGGGGGGCGGGGATGGCATGCAGTGTCACACACATTAACCACTCCCACACACACACTAACTACCCCCCTCCCCGCACACACGCAAATATACCCCTCTTGTTAATATATTAATATTATTAATTTGCTCCTTTTACCCCAAAATCGCCCTATCTACTGACGCATAACCCCCAACTCGCAGGCGCATCTAGAGAGGGAGGGGGGGGGATAGATAGTGAGGGCAGAGAGAGAAGGGGGGGAAGGGAGAGGGCGGGGGAGAGGGAGGGGGGAGAGAGGGAGGGAGAGAGGGGGAGGGAGAGAGGGGGAGGGAGGGGGAGAGGGATGGAGGGGGGGAGAGGGAGGGTGGGGGAGACGGAGGGGGAGAGAGAGGGGTGGGGGGTTATAGGGAGGGAGGGGGAGAGGGAGGGGGAGAGAGGGGGAAGGGGGGAGAGGGAGGGGGAGAGGGAGGGGGAGAGGGAGGAGGAGAGAGGGGGGAAGGGGGGGAGGGGGAGAGGGAGGGGAGAGCGGAAGGGGGCAGGGACGGGGTGGCAGGGGGCAGAGACGGAGGGAACAGGGAGGAGGGTAACAGGGAGGGGGGCAGGGGGGACAGGGAGGTGGGGAGAGAAAGGGAGAGGTGGGAGGGAGAGAGGGAGATGTGGGGAGAGAGAGAGGTGGGGGAAAGAGGTGGGGAGAGAGAGAAGGAGAGAGAGAGAGAGGTGGGGAGAGAGAGAGAGGTGGGGGAGAGAGAGAGGAGGGGAGAGAGAGGGGGGGGGAAGGGTTCACAAGGATTTTATCAAAGGACTTGCGAGAGGCGCGACTGGCAGCTCATTGGGTTTGCAGCGGGAGGGAGGGAGGGGGGAGAGGGAAAGTGGATGGGGAGGGGATGGAAGAGAGAGAGGGAGAGGGCACGTGAGCTCGGTGAGTGTGCGGCTCTGACGGGGTCGACCTCGGACGGTGAGCGTCGGCAACTCTTGCGTGACGATTCTCCGTGTCCCTCCTGATCTGCAGAGCATTTTGAGAATGGGGGGGGGGTTTGGAGTGTGTGGGCGGGCCGGCGGGCGTGTGAGTCCAGCTGCGGGAGGCGTGGCGCGAGCGTACTTGGGCTGGGCACGGGGCTTTAAACCACAGCGGCAGGGGGGCGGCGTCTGGAGGCAGGTTGGCCTGAATTGTTCGGCATGTGGGCATTGTGATGTCAGCAGCTGCTGAGCGCCGAGCGCCTTTTAGATTAAAAAAATTGAGTTTTGTGATTCAATTTTATTCAAAATTTTGGGAAATAATTGACCAATGAGTGGATTTCTGAACTCATAAGTAAAATCCCTACCGAAATGGAAAAAATCTCTGCATTTTTGCATCTTGTTTTTGAGGAAATACTTTTGACATGCAAAACCACACACACACACACATACAAAGTTTTAAAAGTATATAGATTCAGGAGTCGACGCACGCTACAAAACGAAAATCTACCTGGAATAAATCCCGTTTGGTCAGGGTGTATAATTGATGAAATATGCTTCCCCAGCCTATTAGCCAGTATTTTTGTGATAGCCTTTTGATCAAAGTTGAGGAGAGCAATAGGCCTATAGCTGCCAGGTCGATTTTTAAACCTCATTTTAAAAACAAATTTTCATTTTCAAACCTCATTTTTATACCACATTTTCATTTTCAAACCTCATTTTCAAATCACATTTGCATTTTCAACCCTTATTTTCAAACCAACCTCATTTTCAAACCAACCTCATTTTCAAACCAAGCACATTTTCAAACCAACCATATTTTCAAACCAACCACATTTTTATTTTCAAACTTCATTTTCAAACCACATTTTCATTTTCAAACTTCATTTTCAAACCACATTTTCAAACCACCCTCTTTTTCAAACCACCCACATTTTCAAACAAACCACATTTTCATTTTCAAACCAACCACATTTTCATTTTCAAACCACATTTTCATTTTGAAACCTCATTTTCAAACCACATTGTCATTTTCAAATCTCATTTTCAAGATACATTTTCATTTTCAAACCTCATTTTTAAACCACATTTTCATTTTCAAACTTCCTTTTCAAACCATCCACATTTCAAACCAACCACATTTTCATTTTCAAACTTCGTTTTCAAACCAAATTTTAATTTTCATACTTCATTTTCAAACCGCATTTTAAATTTCAAACTTCATTTTCAAACCACATTTTCATTTTTGTAGGCTAATGGGACTGAAGGATAATAAATCCCCTGGACCTGATGGTCTGCATCCCAGGGTCCTCAGGGAGGTTGCTCTAGAAATAGTGGAAGCATTGGTAATCATTTTCCATGTTCAATAGATTCAGGATCAGTTCATGTGGATTGGAGGATAGCTAATGTTATCCCACTTTTCAAGAAAGGAGCAAGAGAGAAAACGGGGAATTACAGACCAGTCAGCCTGACTTCGGTGGTGGGAAAGATGCTGGAGTCAATTATTAAAGAGGTAATAATGGAGCATTTGGATAGCAGTAAAAGGATTAGTCCAAGTCAACATGGATTTATGAAAGGGAAATCATGCTTGACTAATCTTCTGGAATTTTTTGAGGATGTGTCAAGTAAAATGAATGAAGGGGAGATAGTGGATGTAGTGTATCTAGACTTTCAGAAAGCCTTTGATAAGGTCCCGCACGGGAGATTGGTGACAAAAATTAGAGCACATGGTATTGGAGGTAGGGTGTTGACATGGATAGAGAATTGGTTGGCAGACTGGAAGCAAAGAGTAGGAGTGAACGGGTCCTTTTCTGAATGGCAGGCAGTGGTGAGTGGAGTGCCGCAAGGCTCGGTGTTAGGGCCGCAACTGTTTACCTTACCATATATATTAATGATTTGGAAGAGGGAATTAGGAGCAACACTGTTTCACTGTTTATTTGGTCAAATTATTCAAACAATGAGTGAATTACTTATAATAATGGCGTGCTGGTGAATGACAGTGCAACAGCCTACCCATCCACGCACACATACACACATCCACACACACATCCATCCGTAACCATACTTCTATGCATGCACACACAATCACATACATGCACACATACATCCGCACACACACACACACACATCCATCCGCACGCAGACATACATGTACACATCCATGCACACACGTACATCCACACACATACATCCACACTTACATCCACACATCCACAGATACACATTTGACAGGTATACACACACACACACACACACACACACACACACACACACACACACACACACACACACACACACACACACACGCACACGCACACGCACACGCACACGCACACACACACACACACACACACACACACACAAACTACAGATACTCAAACAATGCAACACTTTTAGGGTTATTTTAGGTTAAAGGTAATAGCCCTCATTTGCAAAGGCACCATTGGGTGGTCTCTTTCATATATATAGGCTCATTGTAGCTTAAAATGAATACTCACCGAGTAAACATCAGAGCATTCGATTCTTGGTCAGGATGTGACATTTACATCAGAAATAAGACAGGTCTCTTACAGGTCTGCCACCCAGCCTGGCACTGCCCCATTCCCACTATGGCCATTACCCCTACTCTCCCCACTATGGTAGTCAGTGGGGTTCAGTAAAAGGGGGAACCCAGAGGATGTGGCCTGACCCTTTAATTAGGCAGGTTCATGAGCCCTTAAAACCTGGGACTTCTGCTGCAGTCTCATTACATTTCCTATTAAAGCGACTGGAAGATGCCTTGCAGGACTGTCCCCCAGCCTGGCACTGCCCCAGTCCCACTATGGTCTTGATCCCACTCTGCACACTGGCAGTCAATGGTGTTCAGTAAAGGGAGGAACCCACAAGAACTGCCCTCACCCATTAATTAGGCTGGTTCAGGAGCAGGACCTCTGCGACGGTGTCATTAAAAAAACACTCACAATTATATTCATCATATTATTTTTATATATTATACTTGATTTTATATGATTCCAGTCATATTTACGTCATATATATATATATATGACGTAACTATGACTGGAAACATATATATAAAGGTATAATCATAAATAGTTTAAATGGACTGCAACACGGAAATAGGCTGCCAATGGTGTAGGTAAGATCTAAAGTCTGAATTTATGAAAATTAATCTGTATGTACTTTAATTAATTTAATTGCACCCTATTATAATGTGAAAAAATGAGATTTGGAGGCTGTACATTCACTCATTCATCCATTCACTCAAACATTCACTCATTCATTCACTCACTCACTCAATCACTCATTCATTCACTCATCATCCACTCATTCATTCACTCACTCATTCATTCACTCACTGCAACACAACGACTGCAACACGGAAATAGGCTGCCAATGGTGTAAGGTAAGATCTAAAGTCTGAATTTATGAATCAGTCTGAAGAAGGGTTTTGGCCCGAAACGTCGCCTATTTCCTTCGCTCCATAGATGCTGCTGCACCCGCTGAGTTTCTCCAGCATTTTTGTGTACCTGCCAATGGTGTAATATGGGCACACAAAAAAGATGGAGAAACTCAGCGGGTGCAGCAGCATCTTGTAATATGGGCATTGGCCAATAGATGGCGCTTACTTTCCCGATCTCATTTTCTAATTAGTTTAGGTGGCAAGAAAATATTTTTATCTGAATGCCGTCAGATTAGGAGAATGGAGGTGCAACGAGACCTGGGTGTGCTTGTACATCAGTCACTGAAGTCAGCATGCAGGCAGTGAAAAAAGTCAGTGACATGTTGGCCTTCATTGCCAGAGGATTTAAGTTTAGGAGCAAGGAGGTCCTACTGCAGGACAGTATTGCTATTGAGGGAGTGCAGCGTAGGTTACCATATAACTATATAACAATTACAACACGGAAACAGGCCATCTCGGCCCTTCTAGTCCGTGCCAAACACGTATTCTCCCCGAGTCCCATCTACCTGCACTTAGACTATAACCCTCCATTCCTTTCCCGTCCATATAACTATCCAATTTATTTTTAAATGATAAAATCGAACCTGCCTCCACCACCATCACTGGAAGCTCATTCCACACAGCCACCACTCTCTGAGTAAAGAAGTCCCCCCTCATGTTACCCCTAAACTTCTGTCCCTTAATTCTGCAATCATGTCCTCTTGTTTGAATCTTCCCTACTGTCAGTGGGAAAAGCTTATTCACGTCAACTCTGTCTATCCCTCTCATCATTTTAAAGACCTCTATCAAGTCCCCCCTTAACCTTCTGTGCTCCAAAGAATAAAGACCTAACTTGTTCAACCTTTCTCTGTAACTTAGTTGCTGAAACCCAGGCAACATTCTAGTAAATCTCCTCTGTACTCTCTCTATTTTGTTGACATCAAATCAAATCAAATCAAATCAAATCTTTCCTATAATTAGGCGACCAAAATTGTACACCATCATCCAGAATTGGCCTCACCAATGCCTTGTACAATTTTAACATTGCATCCCAACGTCTACACTCAATGCTCTGATTTATAAAGGCCAGCAAACTAAAAGCTTTCTTTACCACCCTATCTACATGAGATTCCACCTTCAGGGAACTGTACAGTTATTCCCAGATCCCTCTGTTCAACTGCATTCTTCAATTCCCTACCATTTACCATGTACGCCCTATTTTGATTTGTCCTGCCAAGATGTAGCATCTCACACTTATCAGCATTAAACTACATCTGCCATGTTCACAAGGTTAATTCCCGGGATGGCGGAACTGACGTATGATGAAAGAATGAATCGACTGGGCTTGTATTCGCTTGAATTTAGAAGGATGAGAGGGAATCCTAAAGAAACATATTAAATTCTTAGAGGATTGGATAGGGTAGGTGCAGGAAAAATGTTCCCAATATTGGGGGAATCCAGAACCAGGGGTCAGTTTAAGAGTAAGGGGGATACCAAACTGTCTGTCCTCAGCAGAGGCCTCATCTTTTTTCCCCTCCACCCCCACCTCAATGAGTTCCGTGCCCGCCACGATGTGGAGCTCTTCTTCCTTCGCCTCCATTTCCAATCATTTTTCCATGGGAAGGAGTCCTCACACCCTAGTGATCACCTCTTTCCCGTTTCCAATGGATCCCCTCCTCTTAGACTACCCCTCATGGCCATCTACCTGCTTTAGACCGTTTCATTTTAAACTGCAGTCAGGAACTCAACCGCCTCAACTTTTCCATTCCCCTTTCTCACTCTAACCTCTCCCCTCCTGAACGTACAGCCCTCCCCACTCACTCTGCAACAACCCAGACTGACTGATCAAGCCTGCCAACAAGGGAGGTGCCGTGGTAGTCTGACGCGCTGATCTCTACCGGTCTGAGGCCAGGCACCAACTCTCAGACACCTCCTCCTCCTTATCCTTGGACCATGACCTCACAGACACCAGCACTGGCTTCATCGCTTCCAGCTCCATGCCCTCCCAAACCTCCAACCTCATCGTTCCCCAGCCCCGCATGGCCCAATTTTACCTTCTCCCGAAAATCCACAAACCTTGCAGACCCATTGTTTCTGCTAGTTCTTGTTCCACCGAACTTATTTCCACATCCCTCAATTCCATCCTATCTCCCCAGGTCAAATCTCTCCCTACCTATGTACAAGACACCACATATGCTCTTCATCTCCTCCATGACCCGTTTTCCAGGCCCCCACTCCCTCATCTTCACCATGGATATCCCTTCACTCTGCACCTCCATCCCCCCCCAGGAGGGTCTTAAAGCCTTCTGTTTCTTCCAAGACCACAGAACCGACCAATCCCCGTATACTAATGCTCTCCTCCGCCTAGCAAAGCTGGTCCTTACCCTCAACAACTTTTCTTTTGACTCCTCCCATTTCCTCCAAATCCAAAGCGTAGCTATGGGCATGCGCATGGGCCCAAGCTATGCCAGCCTTTTTATAGGATACGTCAAACAATCCTTGTTTGAGGCGTACCGTGGCCCTATCCCTAAACTCTACCTCCGCTACATTGACAACTGCATTGGTGCTACCTCCTGCACCCATACAGAACTCACTGACTTCATCCATTTCACCACTAACTTCCATCTGGCACTCAAATTCACCTGGACCTTTTACGACATTTCCCTACCATTTCTAGACCTCACTATCTCCATCGCAGGTAACGTGTACTGACCGACATCTACTACAAAGCCACTGACCCCCATGGCTATCTAGACTACACTTCTTCCCACCCTGCTTCTTGTAAGGACTCTATCCCCATACTCGCAATTCCTCCGCCTACGCCGCATCTGCACCCAGGATCAGGTGTTCAAAACCAGGGCATCGGAGATGTCCTCTTTCTTATGGAACGGGGGTTCCCCTCTTCGATTATAGATGAGGCTCTCACCAGGGTCTCCTCTATATCCCGTAGCTCCGCTCTCACTCCCCATTCCCCCACTCTTAACAAGGATAGAGTTCCCCTTCCCCTCAACTTCCACCCTACCATCGTCACATACAACAGATAATCCTCCGACATTTTTGCCTCCTCCAATGGAATGCCACCACTGGCCACATCTTCCCATCCCCTCCCCTGTCGGCTTTCCGCAGAGACTGCTCCCTCTGTAACTCCCTGGTCAATTCGTCCCTTCTCACCCAAACCATGGTACTTTCCCTTGCAACCGCAGGAAATTCCACACTTGTCACTTTACCTCCCCCCTCGACTCCATCCAAAGACCCAAGCAGTCTTTCCAGGTGAAGCAGAGGTTCACCTGCACCTCCTCCAACCTCATTTATTGCATCCGCTGCTCGAGGTGTCAACTGTTCAACATCGGTGAGACCAAGTGTAGGCTTGGCGATCGTTTCGCCCAGCACCTCCACTCAGTTCGCATTAACCAACCTGATCTCCCGGTGGCTCAACACTTCAACTCCCCGTCCCTTTCCGAATCCGACCTTTCTGTCCTGGGCCTCCTCCATGGCCAGAGTGAGTCCCGCCGCAAATTGGAGTAATGTGAAGAATAGTAACTTACTAGGTTTTGTTTGCGATGCAAGTTTATTGGTCAGATGTATTGTCGCTTGGCATTAACCAGGAGAACGCAAATGAATCAACAGAGACATTAATTGATTGATTGATTGATACTTTATTATCACACGTGACATCCACAGTGAAATTCCTTGTTTTGCATATTATACACACATATGAGATGATAATTTATCCAACTATTGGAGGAATATTTCCTTGACATGATGAGGTGAAAGTGTGTGGGCACCCACAACCTTAAACTTTATATTCCATTTGAATGATTCCACATGAGCCCACCCTCACACCTTCCCATCCTGCCTTCAAGCACACACCTACTCATGTGAATGGTATGCAGTATGCAGGATGTGAAACAGAAAGAGTTGGAGAGTTATAGAGTCATACAGCATGGGAGCAGGCCCTTAGGCCCAACTTGTCCATGCTGACCAAAATACCCCATCTACTCTACTCCCACCTGCCAGCATTTGGCTCATATCCCTCTAAACCTTTCCTATCCTTGTACCTTATCCAAGTGTCTATTAAATGTTATTATAGTACTTGTCTCAACTACTTCCTCTGGCAGCTTGTTCCATATACCCACCACCCTCTGTGTAAAAAAAAAAATGACCCTCAGGTTTCTATTAAGCTTGATTACTATTACTTGATTTGTGAGATTGTCAGGGGTTATGGGGCGAAGACAGGAGAATAGGGTTAAGAGAGAAAGATTGATCAGCCATAAATGAATGGCCGAATGGTCCAACTCTGCTCCTAGAAGTTATGGACATGAACTATAAATCTTCCCCCCTGAATCTTACCATCCATGATGTGTTAAAGCACTGGGTTTTTCTTTGTCACTTGTGGGCAGCCCCCCCCCCCCCCCTCCACATATCACTTATTTATGATACAGGGGCTTACGGTGTGAGGAATATGAATCTTACTGCTCATGGTGTGTCTAAAGCCATACCACAGTTTGAACCTCCCCCACGCCAATATTCTCCATTCAATTTGTAATAATGAATCTGAAGAGAGCGAATTTTGAAAGCAAAATACCAGAAAATAAATGTTAGAACATTTCGACAGAGATCATGTTGTGTAATATTTCTAAACCTGTGAAAAATACGCGCAAAAAAACATTATTAATAATTCAGCAAATCAAACAAAATCCTCGCACAAATGAAAAATAACACTCTTCTCACAAGTTACTGAGTTTAATGAGTGGCACACCTTCTCTCTACAGGAATTATATATTTATTGCTTAATCATGGCATGAAGCAACATTCATAGACCAAACCACACAGAAAAACGCAGTCTATTCCAGCTAAACAAAAGGAATTGTGATTAAAACATTGCAAACTCCTAATGGAAAGTGGTCCTGGATGTCTGAACACTAACTTTATAAAATGGACTGCTGGTGATGGTGATTCAAATTAACCATTTATATTTGAAAAAAACAATCTTTAAATGAAGAAACAAGGAACTGCACTGCTGATTTACTAAAATGACAGAGTGCTGGAGTAGCTCAGTGGGTCAGGCAACATCTCAGGCGACATGGACAGGCGATGGTTCAGTTCTGGAACGTCACCTATCCATGTTCTCCTGAGATGCCGCCTGACCCCTGAGTTACGTGAAATCTTTCAATGAAGTTAAACCAAATTACAGCATAATTAGCAATGGACTCAATATTAATGAAAGGCTTAAATGCATGAGGTGCTTTTACCTGCTTAATGAGCTTTCCAGATTGTTTTATCACTAGAAAATGTTAGTCTTAGGTTTACAATATGGAGTTGTACAGGGAATGATAGGTGACAGCTGATATCCATTACAGAGTAATCAAAAGGTGGCGTTCTTATCTATTCATTGTACCGAATTTTGAATCAGGGGAATTAATGAGAATAAAACATGGGATTCATGAAAGATTAGTGTAATTGGGTGGTTGATGGCAGCATGAACTCGGTGGGCCGAAGGGCATCTTTCCGTGCTGTATCTCTATTACTCTATCACTACAAGACAACTAAAGTGAGTTACAAAATGTGCTATTGTCCCTCTTCTGCAATTTCTGTGTTTTAAATATCATTAGTCTGCTTTTATCCATGAATTTAAAATGCTCTCAAAGGATGAACCAAACTGCTGGATTTGGTTCAACTTCCAATGAAGTGAGTCCATCAATGACGGAGCTAGAGAATAAATTTAACAAACCATTTAGTTTAGCTTTAAATACTGAACTGGTCACTAAAGTGTAGACAGGACTGTGTAAAAGTTGCTCTTACTAATAAATGTTTCCTCCCAATACATCATGAATTCCTGCCCTGGTACAGTCTGTTCTATTTTCCACGTCAACATTGTTTCCCTGTGGAATCTTGCCAAAGTTTTGCCAACTTGCCAATCACTTCAGGGAAGTTTCCACCAGTTTTCTGCATTGGGTCCCATGCCCGTTTCAATTTGCTTCTATCTAAACACAATTACTCTTGCTATAAACAGAAATTAAACTTAAATTGTCTGAGAAATATAACGCAAATGTTAAAGCCAAGCTACACAACTATATTTTTCTAGTTCACACAACTACAATGTTACTGAGAATAGATTGCTGTTATAGTGTAGGTATGTTACAAAACCTACCTGAATCGTCATTGGGAATCTTCCCAAAGCCATGTCCGCGATTTTGGCGCTGTTTGGAGGGGGCGGGTTTAAAACGCGATTTTTACTAGGCTGTTCTAATCGCAGATGTTCAGCCTAGTAAATCATTAACGAAAAATCGCTGCAAGACCCGGTCGCAAAAGCTATTATTAGTTTTATAGGCCTCGAATAATAATTATAATAGTTTTAAAAGCTCTCTTTCACTCCGCAACCTCTCGCAGCCCCAGGGTTTTATAAAGCAAACAATTAAAGGTATGTACCTTATTTTTACATTAAATGGGGCATGTATATAACCCTGTATATAAAATTTTCTATAGCGAGTAGTTCATTTTGGGCTTTTTATATCCCGCAGTATTTTTCTCGGCATTTGAGGGCATTAATCCAGCGCGATGTGAACATTCTAAACCAGCGCGTTCACAGGAACCCACTAGAAAGCCGATTTAAATGGGCATTTATTTACAGCAATTGAACACTAAATTCCTTCCATTTGGCCTATAAATTAATGTAAATTAGATATAAAAATCATGTTATATTGTGAATTATTTGTGAATAATCTTTGGACACTTAGGCTATTTAAGAAATGGATAGATGTTTATATCTAGTAATTGAATTTTGATTAAACATGATTTTCTTTTTTAGTATTTACTATTTGTTTTAGCGTTTAACTTTATAATCTCTACCTTTTTTTCTAAAATTGAAAAATTGAGGAAAAACAACGTGTACAGAGTTGCTTATTGGTTGCAGTCTGAGGAGTGTGATGATGCTACTGATTATGATATGCCAATGTACCAGCTAGCAGCTGATCTTCTCCATAAAGACTTGGGTCTTTTGCTAGAAATTGTAATTTATTTACCTATCCATAACTGACTTACAGCATATTATACAATAATATTAAAGTTCTGATCTTGAGAATATCACATTTTTGAATTTTCAAGGCAGTCTGGTTGTTTATTACCATTTCTGTCACATCGGTCAATTTTGTAATTAGCTACAATTAGGTAATTAGCTAATTATATGCTTTAATTTCATGTCATCCAAGTAAGATTGATTTATATTTTTTCAGAATGCTTCAATCTATGATAGGTGAAAATTTCATTCAGTTCTCTTAATTCTTAAGAAAGTTACGGGCTTTTGACTATCCAAGATCACAGCTTTTTTGTAATGTCCATTGAAAATCAATAGGGAACAAGATGCTAATTTCCGAGTATGAAAATGGCCATAACTTTTTTAATACTTGAGATATGAAAGTGAATTTGGTGTCAAATTAAACTTGTTGTTATGCTTTATCTGATGGGATAAATTGCAGACTTGATTTTTAAAATCTCAAAATTTTGTAACATTGCTATATAGTGTAGGTAGTTTCCATGTGAAATGCATGGAAGCATTTCATCTCTAACTTACAGACCATTACAACCAGTGAGTCTGGAACGTTACAGATTGTGGCTCACTGGTTTCTTGACTGGTTTCAGGATCCGTTTGCCAGTGTGTTCAACCTTCCTGTTTCCTTGTTCTGCCGTTTCATGAGCATTTGCCTCCCGCCTACTCCCTTTCTTCACCTGCCTTAATGAGCGTTTAGTTCCCTTCACCTTCTCACGCAGATGGCTGATAGACATCTCCAGAGACTTCACTTTCAGGTTGAGCATCCGAACCTGGTCTACATTCTTGAAAATGGCCTTCTTCAGGACTGAGCAGGGGAGCTAAAGGGGACATTGAAGGCATTAGAGTATAACTAGACAAAATGGGACCCGTAGGAGCGAGCATAACGGGCGGCAGCGAGCGAAACGGGCTGCAGCGAGAACGGGGGAAAGCTGCCGGTGGCCACGGGCTGCGCTTGTGAGCGGCGCGGGCGGGCGACATCACTTGCAGCGCGTGAACACAGCGTGCAGCCATTGTGATGTCATCTCGTCATCAGCCAAAGCCAGCGGTTTTATTTTCTAAGTTCTTTCAGATTTTTGAACATTTTGATTAATAACTAATGAAATAATGCATGAAATTTTCAGATGAGGCAATTTCAGAGTCACCGGGATAAATCTCTACAGGAATATGTAAAAACATTTTGTTAGAGTGTTGTTTTTTCGGGTAGATGTGATTATATACCCACACACACACACACACATACATCCAAGAGTTTTAATAGTTACTAGACCAAGGGGGACCCGTTGGGTCCCGTCCCCTCAACGTGCAGTTGCGGAGTGGGGGGGGGGTCTGCAGCTTCACACACACACTAACCACCCCCCACACACACAGGGGGGAGGCGGGTAGAGGGGGGAGGGGTGGTGCGAGGGGGAAGGGGGAGACGGGGTGAAGAGTGGGAAGAATTGGGGAATGGAGAGAGAGGGGAAGGGTGAAGGAGGGTGGGAGAGGGGTGGAGGGGGGTAAGAGGGGTGGGGGAGGGGGGATGGAGGGTGAGGGAGGGGAGGAGGAGAGGGGGAGGAGAGAGGGGGAGAGGGGGTTGGGGAGAAAGGGGGTGTGAGAGGGGGAGGGTGAAGAGAGGGGGAGGGGGAGGGGGGAGAGGCTCTGATAAAGACGGTTGTGTGCGGGGAGGAGCGCAAGGGACGGCGCAACGGGTTCACCGCGGATCAGGGGGAGAGGAGGGGGAGAGTAGGGAGGGGGAGAGAGCGGAGGGGAGAGAGGGGAGGTATAGAGAGGGGAGGGGAAGAGAGGGGAGGGGAAGAGAGGGGAGGAGGAGAGGGGTGGAGAGAGAGAGGAGTGGGGAAAGGAGAGGGTAGAGAGGGGGAGTGGGGTGGAAAGGGGGGGAGAGAGGGGGAAGGGAGGGTGTGGACGGGAGGGGTGAGGGCGTTGGAGGTGGGGAGAGGGAGCTGGAGGAGGAGAGAGGGGGGGTGGAGGAGGGGAGAGGGGGGGGGAAAGGGAGAGGGGGTGGAGGAGGGGAGAAGGGGGTGGAGGAGGTGAGAGGGGGGATTGGTGGAGGGGAGAGAGGGGTGTAGGAGGGGAGAAGGGGTGGAGGAGGGGTAGGGGGTAGGGGTAGGGGAAGGGAGGGGAGAGGGGGTAGGGGATGAGAGTGGGGGATAGGGGAGAGAGAGGGGGTGGAGAGGGAGGAGGGGAGATATAGGAAGTTCTGAGAGGGGGATAGGGAGCGTAGAGGGGGAGGGAGAGTAGAGGGGAGAGAGGAGTGGGGAGAGAAGAGGTGCGGAGGAGGGTAGTGGGGAGAGGGACCGAGAGAGGGGCAGAGACAGAGAGGGGCAGAGAGAGGGGCACAGAGAAAGGGGCACAGAATGGGGGGAGCAATGCAGGATGGATGGAAGGGGGGTAAGTACAGGATGAATTGAGGGACCAGTGTAGGATGGATGAGAGGTGGCTGGAGAATCAATGCGAGGTGGACAGGGTGATCAGCGCAGGATGAATAGATGGGAGGGGAGCACAGAGGAGATGGGGAAGGGAGCACAGGGGATGTCAGTGAGGACTGAATAGAGGGGGGAATGGGGATCAGTGCGGGGTGGAGAGGAGGGGTCCCAGGATAACGGGGGTGGAGGGGGCATACAAAAGAGAGAGAGGGGGAGAGGTGGGGATCAAGGAAGGTCAGCACTCCTCAGACAACACCAACATCATCGCCCCGCTGCCTTGGCCATCCCTGACCACCGCCAAATGCAGCCGCCAAAGGGGGAGGCATTTGGGATCTCCTCGCCACAGCCTCCCCTCCTCTGCCAGCCAACAGGAAGGAGCGGGGCCGAGCAATGCAGGTGCTTCACACGGCTGAAGGGGTCCTCCCCCTTCCTTCCTCCCTCCCTCCTCCTGGCCTTGGCGTGCGGGAGGGTTTGTTTAGAAAGCGGTTATCGCCGATGGCGGAGTGGCAAGCAGCGGCTGCTATCAGGGCGGGCGTGGTGCGGGAGGAGGAAGAGGTGGAGCAGCTGTCGCTGTTACTGCGGGCCACGTCTTTCGCTCTGACCATCCGTCAACCCGCGGGTGGTTGGGCCAGTGTTTTAATAGTTAAGGGCCTGTCCCACGAGCATGCGACCCGGAAGCAGGGGCCGCGCGGAGGTCGAGTGATCCCTGTGCAGGGCCTGAACCACCATCATGCGACTGCATGCGGCAAGCGCGACCAAACCGGAAGCGGGGGCCGCGCGGAGGTCGAGTGATCCCGTACGAGTTGACGTGAAGTTCGAGCGAAGTCCGCAGGAAGTTCGCGCTAGGCGTACACCGTCAAGACGCTGCGTACGGCGTCGAGACAGTGCGTACGGCCTTAATGCAGTTGTCGCGTGGAATTTTTGAACAGTGTCAGTTTTTCGGAGCCGCGCGCGATGTCGGGATCAGCTCCGCACGACTCCGCACAACTCCATACGGCTCCGGCAATCGAAGTGGGACCGGCCCCGCGAGGCCGTACGGCTCAAGCGACCACGTTAGGTCGTGCTTGCCGCATGGAGTCGCATGCTCGTGGGACAGGCCCTTCACATGTTTAAGGGTAGGAGGAGGGGGAGAGGAGGAAGCGAGCGGGCAGCGGGGCGCGCGTTAACAAAAAGAACCAGCGCATCAATCCAGACTCCGGTGGGGGGGGGTGGGTTAACGGAACTTTAATGCGGGGGGCGGGTGGGGTGCAGGCAGCTGGGCCACAGTGTTTTAATAGTTACATGTTTAATAGTAACTGGGTTTTGGCACGGGTTGTGGGCGGAGCAGGCCGCTACGGTCGCCACATTGATCACGTCCTCCAACACAGAGGTAGGAGGGCGGGGCTGGGCTTGAGCAAAGGCTTTGTGATGTCAGCAGCAGTATGATTAAAATAATTGTGATTTTTTTTAACAAACAAAATGGGGAAATAATTAACCACATTTTCAAATGGCTGGATTCACGAGGAAAAACTAAAAATGTCTCCATTACCGCGTCGGGTTTAGGAGGAGACACCACAACAGCTAAAAGCAATATTCGCGAAATAGAATGCGGACGCACGAACATCTGAACGAAGAGTGTTTTAAATAAGATAAAAGATAAGATAAGATAGAAGATAGAGTGGCAACTTTCTATTTTGCAATGGCTGTGAAGTCAATGTTTATACAATAGAATGTGTGATAATCAAGGCAGTCTTAATAGACCTCTTTATTACGGATTTCGGTTATGAGTTTCTTTTAGTTTAGTTTAGAGATACAGCATGGAAACATGCCCTTCGGCCCACTGAGTCCGCACTGACCAGTGATCCACACACATTAACACTGTCCTACACACACTAGGGACAATTTACACATACACCAAGTCAATTAACCTACAAACCTGTACGTCTTTGGAGTGTGGGAGGAAACCAGAGATCTCGGAGAAAACCCATGCGGTCTTGGGGAGAACATACAAACAGACAGCACCCGTAGTCGGGAGCAAACCCGGGTCTCCGGTGGTACAAGTGCTGTAAGGCAGTAACTCTACCGCTGTGCCACCGTGGCCGCTGTGGTTTTGCGGACTGTCCTACCGATGCTGCCAATGCCACCCCCGGCTCGCCCTTGCCGCTTAGAGCCCTGGCTGCCTTTTGTGTATTGACCAGCAACTGCGATCGTTTGTTTCAACTACTTATACAACAATAGCTTACTCGGTTATAGCGGACAGTTGGCAATAATAGATGCCATTCCCCATCTATGGCCCGTTATAACGAGGGTTTACTGTAGAGGATTTTAACATTGGAAGTAAACTTACTGCTGATTCTAACGTATCACCACTTGTAACTTTTTTTTAATTTTTTTTAAATTTTTTTTTTTTTTTTAATTTTATTTTTATTAGAAGTACGGTAAATTACAATACTACACAACACATATATCTTAACACATTTTTTGTACCGCTTCATTTTTTTTGAGCTTTAAGAAAAAGATAGAAGTAAGGCAAGTAAAGAAAGTGCGCAAGAGTCGCGAAGTGCAAGAGTGTTGGGAAAAGAAAGCCCTTAGAAAAGAAGTTAGAGAAGGAAGTAAAGTGAGAAAATAGACCCTAGAAAAGAAAGAAAAAGAAAAGGAACAATCGCTCTATTATAACATTAAACTCCGCAGAAAGGGGACTACCAACCAAGTCTGTTTTTGTTGTTTTACCTACCGTTACCAGGTCCTGATACCATTTATTTAGTTATTTATTTATTTAAATTACTATTGCACCTCATGCTTGTAATAGGTCCAGAAACATAGACCACGTCTTTTGGAATTGGTCTGCTTTACCTGCTAAGAGGAATCTCATCTCTTCCAGGTGTAATGTTTCAAACATATTTGATATCCACATTTTTATTGTTGGTGTGGGCGCATTTTTCCAGAATTTAAGTATAAGCTTTTTTCCCATTATTAGCCCGTAATTAAATAAATTCTTCTGAAACACGTTTAGTTCAGGGTTACCTTCCGATATTCCAAAGATAATCCATTCTGGTTTTGGTATCAGTTTTATTTTGATTAATTTTGAAAAAATATCAAATATTTCATACCAGAATTTTTGGATTTTTGTACAAAAAACAAAAGTGCGCTATGGTAGCTTCTTGACACAGGCATTTATCACAGATTGGTGAAACATTAGGGAAGATTTTATTTAATTTAGTTTTTGAATAATATAATCTATGTAATGTTTTAAATTGGATGAGCGTATGTCGTACGTTGATCGAACATTTATGCACCTGTAGTAAATGATTATCCCAGCTCTCTTTTGAGATTTTTATAGCTAATTCTTGTTCCCAATCTCTTCTAATTCCATCTGTTGTGGGTATTTCTATGTTTAAAATGATATTATATAGGTACGATATTAAATTAGCTGATTCCGCCTTTGTCTTCATTGCTTCATCCAATAAGTCGGAAGGCATATTATGATAGTCTTTTGTGTGTTTTTTCAGATAATCACGAATTTGAAGATATTTAAAATATTGGTTATTTTTCAAATTATATTTCAGTTGTAGTTGTTGAAATTAAAGTAGTTTCCCCAATTCATACAGATCTTCGAGCGTTTTGATTCCCATTCTTTCCCATTGTATAAATGATTTGTCTATGATTGATGGTTTAAACGATGGATTATTGACTATTGGTATTAAAAGAGATAGGTTTCTTAATTTTAAATTCTGTTTTATTTGTTTCCATGTTCTAATTGTGTTATGTATAATTGGATTTTTATTATAATTTTTATTATTCAAATTTATTGGTGAGAGGATGGTCGCTCCTATATTACTCGGGGAGCAGTCCCCTTTTTCCATTACCATCCAGTCCTCCTGCTGGGCAGAATTGTCCAGCAGGTGAATCATATTTTTAATATTTACTGCCCAATTATAATACATAAAATTAGGGAGCGCTAGACCCCCCAGCTCTTTTCGTTTATTGAGGTGTGCTATTTGTATTCTATGGGATTTATAATCCCATATAAAATTTGTAATGTCCGAGTCCAATTTTTTGAAAAACTTTTTTGAAAAACTTTTTTGGGAGATATATAGGTATTGATTGAAATAGGTATAGGATTTGTGGTAAAAAAATCATTTTAATAGCATTTATTCTGCCTATTAAGGACATCAGAAGTGTTTTCCAGAATTTAATCAGGTTATTCAATTTCTTGAGTAAGGGATTATAATTGGCTTTAAACATATCCTGGTAATTTCTAGTAATTTCAATTCCCAAATATTTGAATTTTTCTGTAGCTATTTTAAAAGGAAATTTCCGGAGATGTGTTGAGTCTTTTGGTTTTATCGACATAATTTCACTTTTGTTCCAATTTATTCTATATCCTGAGAAGGATCCAAAGTCCTCAATTAAATTTAATATGTTTGGTATACTAATTTGTGGTTTTGTGATGTACAGTAGTACATCATCGGCATATAGGGATATTTTATTCTTTGAATATTTTGTATTGTAACCATAAATATCCGGGTGTGTTCTTATTTTTTCAGCAAGGGGTTCAATTACCAAAGCAAATAACAGCGATGATAATGAACATCCTTGTCTATTGCCCCTTGATAGTTCAAATTTCGAGGATAATATATTATTAGTTAATATTCTAGCCGTAGGTTTGTTATATAATAGTTTTATCCATGCGATGAAGTTTTCTCCCAATTGGAATTTTTGCAATACTTTAATCATATAATCCCATTCTACTTGATCAAACGCTTTTTCTGCGTCCAGTGAGATGATAGCTAACTCTTGGTCGTGAGATTTATGTGAGTGCATTATGTTAAGCAAACGTCTCAAATTATTGAATGAGTGTCTCTTAGGTATAAATCCTGTTTGATCTCCATTTATTAGTCTACTAACGTACCTGCTTAGTCTACTGGCTAGTGTTTTCGCTATTATTTTTTGATCCGTATTTAACAAAGCAATAGCTCTATATGAGCCTGGTTCTTCTATGTTTTTATCTTTTTTAAGTATTAATGTGATCGTTGATTCTGCTAATGTTTCGGGTAAGCTTTGCTCTTTAAAAGTGTATGTATACATTTTCTGTAATCGTGGGGTAACTATGTCGTAAAAGGCTTTATAAAATTCATTACTGAATCCGTCTGGTCCTGGTGTTTTTCCATTCTTTAGTGTTTTTATTGTGTCTTCTATCTCCTTAGAAGTAATTGTTGCTCCCAGTTCCTCTTGTTCCCTCAATTCTAATTGTGGGAGGTTACAATTTTCCAGAAATTCTGAAACTTTATTATTATCTATTGACGTTTTAGATGTATATAGATTCTGGTAAAATTGAGCAAATCTTTTATTGATATCCTTGGGTAATGTTAATAATTCCCCTCTATCTGATTTAATCTTTAGTATTGCATTCTCTTTTTCCCGTTTTTTCAATTGGCGTGCTAAAAGTTTGTGGGGTTTGTCCCCGAATTCGAAGTGTTCTTGTTTTGTAACTTGAAATAGTGTTATAACTTTCTCTGACAATAATTTATTTAGCTTGAATTTCAATAATAGTATTTTATTATGTTTATCCATAGTTGGATCTTTGGCATTATCTGTATCTAATTGTTTTATTTGTTCTTCTAAATGTCTTTGTTCATTCTTATTCTTTTTCTTTTGATAAGCTTGAAATGAAATAATGACTCCTCTAATAAATGCTTTAAAGGATTCCCATAATAGCGTGGGGGATATATCTGGTGTATCATTTATCTCAAAAAATAAGTCCATCTGTTTTTTTAGATATATACTCCCTTGTCGGTCTTTTAAAAGTTGCGAATTAAACCTCCAGAATGATTTATTCATAGACATTCCTTCTAATTTTAAAACAAAAGTTAACGGAGAGTGGTCTGAAATCGCATTAATGTGGTATTTAGGGTTCGTAGTATGTGGAATTAATTTTGTATCCACAAGAAAATAGTCTACCCGTGAGTATGTTTTATGCACCGTTGAATAAAACGAGTAGTCCCTTCCCGTCGGATTTGCAATCCTCCATACATCTGCTATATTTGTGTTTTCCATATATGTATGTAAGAGTTCACTGGTTTTGGATTTCATATTACCTTTTTGTTTTTGCATCGATTTATCTAAATAAGGGTCTAAAACGCAGTTGAAGTCTCCTCCAATTATAACATTTTGATAATTAAATTCTGCAATTATATTCAGAATTTTATTAAAAAATTGAGGGTTATCAAAGTTGGGCGCATATATATTTACCAGCGTAATTGGCATATTATTAATCTCTCCTGCTACTATAAGATATCTCCCTTCCTTATCTGAAATAGTATTCTTTGATTTAAATGGAATTCCTTTACGACTAATAATTGCAGTACCTCTGGATTTGGAAGTGAATGAAGAGTGAAATGTTTGGCCTATCCAGTTAGCCCTCAGTCTCGTCTGATCTTGATGTTTAAGATGCGTTTCCTGTAGAAAGGAAATGTCCGTGTTGTATGATTTCAACTGAGCTAGTATCTTGCCCCTTTTAATAGGTTCATTAATACCCCTTATATTCCAACTACATAGTGTGATTCCTCCCATTTTCCTTTGATTGTCGTCATACATTTTTACCAGTTTCCTTACTTATTATGGTGCATCCATACCTCAGAACTCTGGTTATTTTGGGAGCATTTATATTATAGACTTCCTTGGTAGTTCCCCTCTGCGATTGTCCTTGAAAAAAAAGCACATGAATGTGACATATTGTGATAAAAAAAAAAAATCGACATCGATATCGTTTCCGGCGTAGATGTTATGAGGTTAGCCCCGCTGCCTTTATTACCCAAAACCTAGGGGGTCGGTACCGTTTCCAAATCAGTTCTATTTCACCCCATTGCAGTATATATATATATATGTTTCATTCCGACTTATCAAATCTAATCATGTATTCAGTTACATATATTCCTCTCTCTTTATCTCTTAACTATTTGTAATTGGTTTTAGTATTGTTAAAAATGAGCTGTTCGCTGAAAGGGTTAACCAGAGTCAGGCTCCTGGAGTTGTGCCAGGTGCCTGAGTCTCCTCCCCTCCCCACTCGAGCTGCGGAACCTATGTAATTACCTTGTTGTCTGCGTTATAACACATTTTTATCAGTATCAGTTTCTGTATTAGTATTGTTAATTATTAATTACTAATAATTCTCTATACTTTGTAAGACTATGTAAGAGTATGTAAGCCATGTGATGTTTTTCGCTCTCTCTCAGCTCAGCAGATCGTCATTCTCATGTTATCAGTATTTCCTCGTTTGAGCAGCGAGTGTCCTTGAGTTAAGTTCCACAATGTTCAAGAGAAACTGTAACTTTTTGTGTAATGCTGCATTTAACCATTTCTAGTGAAGGTAGACACAAAATGCTGGAGTAACTCAGTGGGGCAGGCAGCACCGCTGGAGAGACGGAATTCATCTCCAGAAATGCTACATGTCCCGCTGAGTTACTCCAGCATTTTGTGTCTATCTTTGGTGTAAAGTAGCATTTGTAAATTCTGTCCTAAGCATTCTATCATTTGGGACAAACAGATGTTTGATTTATAACGAAGACTATCACCAAGTAAGAGTCCCATAAGCACACTATTAAGAAATGTACATGCAGAGCACTGCTTGGCTAAAATAGAGTGCCTATTCTTTCCCCATATGAGCTTCAAAGGTTGGGCAACCTCCAGGAGTTTACTGTCATTTTCCAGTGTTTACACACTAATGCCTCTGTCCCACTTAGGAAACCTGAATGGAAACCTCTGGAGACTTTGCGCCCCACCCAAGGTTTCCGTGCGGTTCCCGGAGGTTGCAGGTGGTTGCTGGAGGTTGCAGGTAGTGGAAGTCGGTAGGGAGACTGACAAAAACCTCCGGGAACTGCACAGAAACCTTGGGTGGGGCGCAAAGTCTCCAGAGGTTTCCGTTCAGGTTTCCAAAGTGGGACAGGGGCATAAGGATACACAGCTTATTGATGCAGAACACTCATGAGCCTGTTGTAAACAGTTGTAATTCTCGGCCTCTGAGGCCTGTGGGTGTTTATTTCTTGAAGATAATTCAGGGCTGAGAACAACTGATCTTTGGGCATCAGTAGAACAGTGATTATTGTGATCAAATGGGAAGGTGCAAAATATTATTATATGGCCCACCTTTCACTTCTACGTCTTATGTTCTTTTTCAGCTGAGAAATATCCCATTGTTTTAAGAAAGAACTGCAGATGCCAGAAAAATCGAAGGAAGACAAAAAATGCTGCAGAAACTCAGCGGGTGAGGCAGCATCTACGGAGAAAAGGAATAGGTGGATCGTTTCCTTGATCATTGTTACTTTTTTGCATACCTTTCATTCATTTCACATGTCTGTGGAATTCTCTGCCTCAGAGGGCGGTGGAGGCCAGTTCTCTGGATACTTTCAAGAGAGAGCTAGATAGAAACTTAGAAACATATAAAATAGGTGCAGGAGTAGGCCATTCGGCCCTTCGAGCCTGCACCGCCATTTAATATGATCATGGCTGATCATCCAAACTCAGTATCCCATCCCTGCCTTCTCTCCATACCCACTGATCCCTTTAGCCACAAGGGCCACATCTAACTCCCTCTTAAATATAGCCAATGAACTGGCCTCAACTACCTTCTGTGGCAGAGAATTCCACAGATTCACCACTCTGTGTAAAAAATGATTTTCTCATCTCAGTCCTAAAAGATTTCCCTCTTATTCTTAAATTGTGACCCCTAGTTCTGGACTTCCCCAACATCGGGAGTAATCTTCCTGCATCTAGCCTGTCCAACCCCTTAAGAATTTTGTACGTTTCTATAAGATCCCCCCTCAATCTTCTAAATTCTAGCGTAATAGGGCTCTTAAAGATAGCGGAGTCAGGGGATATGGGGAGAAGGAAGGAACGGGGTACTGATTGGGGATGCCACAATCACATTGAATGGCGGTGCTGGCTCGAATGGCCGAATGGCCTACTCCTGCACCTATTGTTTTCATTTGTTCTATGTCTCCCTATCACCGTCTATAACTCACGTTTACCTTTCCCCGGCTTAGCCTGAAGAAGGGTCTCGACCCGAAATGTCATCTATTCCTTATCTCCAGTGATAATGGCTGACCCACTGAGTTACTTCAGCTTGTTATGGATTAAGTCGACATAAGGATGTCTATAAAAACTTCAAGTAACCCTATTATCCCCTCTCTCTCCATTCCTCCCCCACTCCAGCCATTGTACCATTTTCACTGTCGTCCTGGTGAGTTTAATTGTCTGTAAAACTCGTTTTCACCTCTTTATTGAATGTTTGAAGCACATTTGACAGTCCTGGAGTCTGAGAAATTGTGACATACATCAACATCTACATGAAACAATGCTCTACAGATTTATTTAAAAAAAAACACAATTCAATAGCACAATCCATCTTCTATACTCATACCAAGGTGTTTTCTTTTTGCAGAGATGACGATTGTTTCTTCTTAAAAATACTAGATCATTATCAGAGATGAAAACATGATGTACAAATTGCATAAGATCTCCATAGAGTAGCCAACATAAATACAAGATTGAAACTTTCCATGTCCCTAAGCACATATTTTAAGTGACAATAGACAATAGGTGCAGTAGTAGGCTGTTCGGCCCTTCGAGCCAGCACTGCCATTCACTGTGATCATGGCTGATTGTTTAAGAAAGAACTGCAGATGCTGGAAAATCGAGAAAGGCAGAGGAGGAGCCCGAGGGCTGAGGGAGAGCTGAGAAGGGGAGGATACAGCAAGGGCTACCGGGAAATTGGAGGTCAATGTTTATGCCGTTAGGGTGCAAACTGCCCAGGCGGAATATGAGGTGCTGCTTCTCCAATTTCTGGTAGTGCTCACTCTGGCAATGGAGGAGGCCCAGGACAGAGAGGTCGGATTCAGAATGGGAGGGGAAGTTGAAGTGCTCAGCTACCGGGAGATCAGGCCGGTTAATGCGAACCAGGCGGAGGTGTTCGGCAAAACGATCGCCAAGCTTAAGCTTGGTCTCACCGATGTAGATCAGCTGACATCTAGAGCAGCGGATGCAATAGATGAGGTTGGAGGAGGTGCAGGTGAACCTCTGTCGCACCTGGAATGACTGCTTGAGTCATTGAATGGAGTCGAAGGGGGAGGAAGATGCGGCGTAGACGAAGGAATTGGGAGTAGGGGATGGAGTCCTTACAGGAAGCAGGGTGGGAAGAAGTGTAGTCCAGATAACCATGGGCGTCAGTGGGTTTATAGTGGATGTTGGTCAGAAGTCTATCACCTGCGATGGAGATAGTGAGGTCAAGAAATGATAGGGAAGTGTCGGAAATGGTCCTGATGTATTTGAGTGCCGGATGGAAGTTAGTGGTGAAGTGGATGAAGTCAGTCAGTTGTGTGTGGGTGCAGGAGGTAGAACCAAAGCAATCGTCGATGTAGCGGAGGTAGAGTTTGGGGATGGGGCCCTGTTATGCCTCGAACAAGGATTGTTCGAAGTACTCTACAAAGAGGCAGGCATAGCTGGGGCCCATGCGCGTGCCCATAGCTACGCCTTGTATTTGGAGGAAATGGGAGGAGTCAAACGAGAAGTTATTGAGGGCAACGACCAACTCCGCTAGGCGGAGGAGAGTATCAGTGGATGGGTATTGGTTGGTTTTCCGGTCGATGAAGAACCTGGTGGGGGATGGAGGTCTAGAGTGACTGGACGTCCATGGTGAAGATGACAGGATGGGGGCCTAGAGAATGGAATGCCCGGACAGACGGAGAGTGTCTGAGGTGTCTTGAACATAGGTAGGGAGGGACTTAACCAGGGGGGATAGGATGGAGTCAAGGTATGTGGAAATAAGTTTGGTTGTGGCTGATCATCCACAATCAGTACCCCTTCCTGCCTTCTCCCCATTTCCCTTGAATCTGCTATCTTTAAGAGCTCTATCTAACTCTCTCGAAAGCATCCAGAGAATTGGCCTCCACTGCCTTCTGAGGCAAAGAATTCCACAGATTCACAACTCACTGGGTGAAAAGGTTTTTCCTCATCTCCGTTCTAAATGGCCCAACTTCTTATTCTTAAACTGTAGCCCCTGGTTCTGAACTCCCCCAACATCGGGAACATGTTTCCTGCCTCTAGCGTGTCCAATCCCTTAATAATCTTATATGTTTCAATAAGATCCCTTCTCATCCTTCTAAATTCCAATGTATACAAGCCCAGATGTTCCATTCTCTCAGCATATGATAGTCCCACCATCCCAGGAATTAACATTATAAACGTACACTTCACTCCCTCAATAGCAAGAATTTCCATCCTCAAATTTATAGACCTAAACTGCACACAATACTCGAGGTGCGGTCTCACCAGGGCCCTGTACAACTGCAGAAGGACCTCTTTGCTCCCATACTCAACTCCTCTTGATATGAAGGCCAACATGCCATTAGCTTTCATCACTGCGTGCTGTACCTGCATGCTTACTTTCAGTGACTGATGAGCGTGGACACCCAGATCTCGTACTTCCCCTTTTCCAAACTTGACACCATTCAGATAATAATCTGCCTCCTGTTTTTGCCACCAAAGTGGATAACCTCACATTTATCTACATTAAACTGCATCTGCCCCCCTTGCTGAAAAAATAAGAACACATCCGGATATTTATGGTTATAATACAAAATACTCAAAGAATAAAATATCCCTATATGCTGATGATGTACTACTGTACATCACAAAACCGCAAATTAGTATACCAAACATATTAAATTTAATTGAGGACTTTGGATCCTTTTCGGGTTATAGAATAAATTGGAACAAAAGTGAAATTATGTCGATAAAACCAAAAGACTCAACACATCTTCGGAAATTTCCCTTTAAAATAGCTACAGAAAAATTCAAATATTTGGGAATTGAAATTACTAGAAATTACCAAGATATGTTTAAAGCCAATTATAATCCCCTACTCAAGAAATTGAATAATCTGATTAAATTCTGGAAAACACTTCCGATGTCCTTAATAGGCAGAATAAATGCTATTAAAATGGTTTTCTTACCACAAATTCTATACCTATTTCAATCAATACCTATATATCTCCCAAAAACGTTTTTCAAAAAATTGGACTCAGACATTACAAATTTTATATGGGATTATAAATCCCATAGAATACAAATAGCACACCTTAATAAACGAAAAGAGCTAGGGGGTCTAGCGCTCCCTAATTTTATGTATTATAATTGGGCAGTAAATATTAAAAATATGATTCACCTGCTGGACAATTCTGCACAGCAGGCGGACTGGATGGTAATGGAAAAAGGGGACTGCTTCCCGAGTAATATAGGAGCGACCATCCTCTCACCAATAAATTTGAATAATAAAAATTACAATAAAAATCCAATTATACATAACACAATAAGAACATGGAAACAAATAAAACAGAATTTAAAATTAAGAAACCTATCTCTTTTAATACCAATAGTCAATAATCCATCGTTTAAACCATCAATCATAGACAAATCATTTATACAATGGGAAAGAACGGGAATTAAAACGCTTGAAGATCTGTATGAATTGGGGAATTTACTATCATTTCAACAACTACAACTGAAATATAATTTGAAAAACAACCAATATTTTAAATATCTTCAAATTTGTGATTATTTGAAAAAACACACAAAAGACTATCATAATATGCCTTCCGACTTATTGGATGAAGCAATGAAGACCAAGGCGGAATCAGCTAATTTAATATCGTACCTATATAATATCATTTTAAACATAGAAATACCCACAACAGATGGAATTAGAAAAGATTGGGAACAAGAATTAGCTATAAAAATCTCAAAAGAGACCTGGGATAATCATTTACTACAGGTGCATAAATGTTCGATCAACGTACGACATACGCTCATTCAATTTAAAACATTACATAGATTATACTATTCAAAAAAGAAATTAAATAAAATCTTCCCTAATGTTTCACCAATCTGTGATAAATGCCTGTGTCAAGAAGCTATCATAGCGCATTCTTTTGTTTTTTGTATAAAAATCAAAAAATTCTGGTATGAAATATTTGATATTTTTTCAAAATTGATCAAAATAAAACTGGTACCAAAACCAGAATGGATTATCTTCGGAATATCGGAAGGTAACCCTGAATTAAATGTGTTTCAGAAGAATTTATTTAATTACGGGCTAATAATGGGAAAAAAGCTTATACTTAAATTCTGGAAAAATGCGCCGACACCAACAATAAAAATGTGGATATCAAATATGTTTGAAACATTACATCTGGAAGAGATGAGATTCCTCCTAGCCGGTAAAGCAGACCAATTCCAAAAGACGTGGTCTATGTTTCTGGACCTATTACAAGTATGAGGTGCAATAGTCAGGACCTGGTAACGGGAGGTAAAACAACAAAAACAGACTTGGTTGGTAGTCCCCTTTCTGCGGAGTTTAATGTTATAATAGAGCGATTGTTTCTATTTTCTCTTTCTATCTTTTCTAGGGTCTATTTTCTCACTTTACTTCCGTCTCTAACTTCTTTCCTAAGGGGCTTTCTTTTCTCAACACTCTTGCACTTCACGACTCTCTTGCACTCTCTTTACTTTTCTTACTTCTACCTTTTTCTTAAAGCTCAAAAAAAATGAAGCGGTACAAAAAATGTATTAAGATATATGTGTTATGCAGGATTGTAATTTACCGTACTTCTAATAAAAATAAATAAATAAATAAATAAATAAATAAACTGCATCTGCCATGCATCTTCCCACTCACCCAACATGTCCAAGTCACCCTGCATCCTCCTCATCGTTCGCACTGCCAACCAGCTTTGTGTCACCTGCAAATTTGCTAATGTCACTTTTAATCCCTTCATCAAGGACCCACATCATCCTGGCCACACACTCATCTCCCTGCTACCTTCAGGCAGAAGGTACAGGAGCCAGAAGACTGCAACGACCATGTTAAGGAATAGCTGCTTCCCCACAGCCATCAGGCTATTAACCTCGGCTCGGACAAAACACTTACATTAATAGCCCATTATCTGTTTATTTGCACTTGATCAGTTTATTTATTCATGTGTGTATATATTTATATAATTGTATATGGCCACACTGATCTGTTCTATATTCATGCCTACTATGTTCTGTGTGCTGAATCAAAGCAAGAATTCCATTGTCCTATCAGGGAAACATGACATTAAACTCTCTTGAACTTGAACTTGATCTAAATCATTAACGTATATAGCTGCGATCCCAGCACCGAGCACTGCAGTACCACACTATTCACTGCACTAGTCAAGTGGAAACAAGCTTTGTGAGTTCAACATTGGGTTGATTATGTGGATAAATATTACTAGATTTTTATAGCTCCAATAACAGGGATGCCCTGCAGTTCTACCCTCTGGACATTATGTTCTTTACATAGCAATGTTACAAAATTTTGAGATTTCAAAATTCAAGTCTGCAATTTATCCCATCAGATAAAGCACAAAAATAAGTTTAATTTGACACCTAATTCACTTTCATATCTTAAGTATTAAAAGGGTTATGGCCATTTTCATACTAGGAAATTAGCATCTTGTTCCCTATTGATTTTCCATTGACTTAACACAAAAGCTGTGATCGTGGACAGTGAAAAGACCATAACTTTCCTAAATATTAAGAGAACTGAAAGAAATTTTCAGTTATTATAGATTGAAGCATTCTGAAACAAATATGAAGCAATCTTACTTGGATGACCTGAAATTAAAGCATATAATTAGTTAGTTACCCAATTGTAGCTAATTCCAAACTTCAATTACTAGATCTAAACACCTATCCATTTCTTAAGAAAAGATTAACATTTTTAAATAGCCAAAGTGTCCAAATAACATTCTCAAAGAATTCACAATAAAACATGATTTTTAAATCTCATTTACATTAATTTATAGGCTAAATGGAAGGAATTTAGTGTTCAATTGCTGTAAATGAATGGCCATTTAAATCAGCTTTCGAGTGGGATCCTGTGGAACTCTGTGGAACACGCTGGTTTGGAACGTTCCCATTGCGGTAGATTTGTACCCCATATGCCCAGAAAAATACTCCGGGATATAATGGGGCTACGCGCAACATAAAACTTTGTATAAAGGGATCTTAAGAAGCCCTTTTTAATGTAAAAATAAACAACCTACCTTCCGTTGTCCCCTGTACGAGATCCATCCCGTTTTCGGTGGTTGCGGGTTTAGAGGATCATATTTAACCTACTATAACAATTAAATGAACCAATTAAGTTTAAAAATAGCCGCAGCGAATGAACCTGGCAGCGATTTCTCGTCAGCAACTAAGTCGGCTGAACAACCTCGATTTGAATAGTCCAGGGAAAATCGCGTTTTATACCTGCCCTCCTCTCAACGGCGCCAAAATCACGCACACGGGCTGGGACAGACCTGCAGCCCCGTTGAAGGTAGGTTTTGCAACATACCTACTTTACACAGTATATTCCAGGGTTCTGGCCTGTAGTCTCTCCACATGTGTTAATATAAAACAATATATTAAGGATCGCAGGTGATTGTTCTGTACTGCACTGTATGTATGTCCAGAATAAATCCAGGTGCACGTTCCCTCTGGAAATACAAGCTGGTTTTCATATGGCCTGCACTTTTAGAAGCTATTAGACCAAGTGGGACCCGTTGGGTCCCAGTCACACAGGAGGACTGGTCCCCGGACGCAATATTCCACCACTCACCCATAGCCCCCAACTGCGCTGGCGCAGCTGACGGATTCCCGTTGTGACAGCAAAGATCCTGTTGTGATGCCAGTCATGGCAACCCTCTTCATTTGCGCCTCGCAATCCCTCGTCCTACCGTTTTCTCCTCCATCCCCCTCATCTCCCAGCATTCACTCCCCTTCACCCTCCCTCTTCTTTCCCCTCTCCTCTTCCCCTCCCACACTATCCCTTTCACCTTTCCCTCCCTCTCCTTTCTCCTGCCCTCAGTCACTTCCTTCATCCTTCCATAACCACTCTCCTCTCCCTACCCCGCTTGATGTCACTCTGAGGTGGAAGCTGCTGTGTTATTTAAAACCGTTTTTTTTCATGTAAATGAGATCCCATTGTGATGTAATGGTGGAATAATGCTGTGTTTTTTTTAATTGATTTTTTTAAATGTAAATGAGATCCCATTGTAATGTAATTGTGGGGTGGAACACTGCTGATGGGCAGTTTATGTAAATGAGATCCCATTGTGACGTCATATGCTGCTAACGGCCAGTGCAGATGGAAGAGATTTTTGTCAAAGTGGTTTTTGTAAAGTTTAAAATGTGAATAACATAAAATATACCATATATCTGAACAACACTTGATAAAACACACCACAGGCAAATGTTGAGTAAGGTGGGCCAAAAATTGTTGAGCTATCGTGTACCGTTTTGGCGTAATTTCAGAATCACACTCATCACAGACACACAAACAGACATAGAAATAAACAAGATGAGAGTTTTAGTAATATATAGATATGATCAAGTTATGATTTGTACCTAGAGTAGATGTTCGCCAGGTTAAGTCATACCAAAATGGTCTGGGCATTCACAGGCACTATTCATACTCATATGTCTGTAAATGTCCTGGCATTTTTGTTGTACTAAATGAGGTAATTTTCTCATTGTACACAGTTCCACCCACATCTTCAAGTTATTGGATCGTCCCAGCTGTTATCAGGCAACTGAACCATCCAACCACAACCAGAGAGCACTGCTGAACTACTATCTACCTCTGATGTACCTCAGAATATCTTTGATTGGACTTTGCCGGCATTACCTTGCACTAGACGTTATTCCCTTATCATGGATCTATACACTGGAAATGGATAGATTGTAACCATGTATTGACTTTCTGTTGACTGGTTAACATGCAATATAAAGATTTTCACTGCACCTCGGTACATGTGACAATACCCAAACTAAACTGAACTTCACTATGACTTAGAAACATAGAAAATAGGTGCAGGAGGAGGCCATTCGGCCCTTCGAGCCAGCAACGCCATTCATTGTGATCATGGCTGATCGTCCCCAATCAATAACGCGCGCCTGCCTTCTCCCCATATCCCTTGATTCCATTACCCCTTGGAGCTCAATCTAAGTCTCTCTTAATAGATACATGACAGTCTTCAGGAAGACTTGTGGCCACAATCTTGTGCCTGGACAAGTCTCTCTGTGGACTTCAAGGCGACTGTGATTCTTCACAACCTCAGTTCTGTGTAACTATGATTATAATTCACCACCAGGTTAGTTTACTTTAGAGATACAGCATTGAAACAGGCTCTTCGGTCCACCGAGTCCGCACCAACCAGCAATCCCTGCACACTAACACCATCCTACAAACTGGGGACAATGTTACGATTGTTTAACCAAAGCCAATTAACCTGCAATTCTGTCTGTCTTTGGAGTGTGGGAGTAAACTGGAGCACGTGGAGAAAATCCATGCAATCACAAACCATACAGATAGCATTCATAGTCAGGATTAAACCCAGGTCTCTGGCGATGTAAGGCAGCAATTCCACCGCTGCACCACAGGGCCACCCCAATGGATCTTGCCAAGAGGCCACACCTGGTCTCAATCGTGTCTCACTGCAGCATCAGAGAGGTCACCAGACATTACATTTCATCTGCGTTGATTTCAGTAACAGGAGAACTCCTTGGCATTGGAGTTGGCCACAGACCACTCATGTAGCCAAATGTCTTGAATGTTTTTAGGAACAGGAATGTTTTCTGCTCCCCCAGTGCTCCCCCATTACCCATTATTAGAAAGATTTCCCTTTGGGCAATGTCATGTGTCTGGAAAATGTACCTGACTCCTTAATTCTGTGTGAGACTGCACTGGCAAACATTTTCATGTCCTGAAACTGGCCTGGGTAGATGCATTCTAGGGGGCAATGGTCACTTGCTGTCTACTCACCTCCTGCTGTGAGCACAGGTTACACTGAGAGCCGTGCAAGTACAAAGTTACAGCGGCAGGCCCGTACGAAGCTTTTAATGTGAAAATTTAATGTGAAATAATGTGCGCACAGCGCACATCACAAGCGCGAACCGTGAAGTCCCTCGATGCCAGGGTCCAGGATCCGCTTAAGGGCCCTGGAAGCTCTGGGGTTTTAGATGCTCTCTGATGCATTCTGAGCCTTAATTTGGAGCATTTTTGCATCAAATTTATGACCAATATTTTGGAAATTAACAGAGGTAGCTTTTTCACAAAAAGGGTGCTTGGTGTATGGAATGAGCTGCCAGAGAAGGCAGTTAAGGCTGGGACTATCCTAATGTTTAAGAGACATTTGGACACGTACATGGATAGGACAGATTTAGATGGATAAACGCGTGTGAGTGGGACTAGTTTAGATGGGACACGTTGGGACATGTTGGTCGGTGTGGGCAAGTTGGGCTGAAGGGCCTGTTTCCACACTGCATCATTCTATGAATAAAAAGTGAAGAAGAAAAATGCATGTAGATAAGTAGAGCAGATTTGAAAGAGGAGTGAAATGTAAAGGTAGAGAGAGGTTTATGGGTGGAAAGGAACATAGGGAAGGACACAAAGTGCTGGAGTAACTCAGTGAGTCAGGCAGCATCTGTGGAGAAAAGGTATAGATTATATTTCGGGTCAAGACCTTTCTTCAGTAATATTCATGATTTGACATGCATAGACATTCCTGAATGTTACCCAAACCATCGTGAGCTAATTTGTGACGGTGCTTGCCCTCTCCTATAACGTCTCTGCTGCCTTGGGTGATGCAGGACGGGACACAAGCTTTGGGACACGGTGTGAAGCTGTTGCCGTCTGTCCCAGCCTGGTAAAAACCTGGATGGAGTGGATGTGGAGAGGATGTTTCCACCAGTGGGAAAGTCTATGACAAGTGGCCACAGCCTCAGAATTAAAAGACATTCGTTTAGGAAGGAGATGAGCAGGAAAGTCAGAGGGTGGTGAACTGTGGAATTCATTGTCACAGACAGTTGTGGAGGTCAAGTCAATGGACATTTTTCATGAGGAGATTGATAGATTCTTGATTGATACGGGTGTAGATGTAATGGGGAGAAGGCAGGAGAATGGGTTTGAGAGGGAAAGATAGTCATAGAGTGATACAGTGTGGAGACAGGCCCTTCGGCCCAGCATGTCCCATCTGCACTAGTCCCACCTGCCCACGTTTGATCCATATCCCTCCGAACCTGTCCTATCCATGTACCTGTCTAACTGTTTCTTAAATGTTGCGATAGTTCCCGCCTCAACTACCTACTCTGGCTGCTTGTTCCATACACCTACCACCCTTTGTGTGAAAAACATACCGTTCAGATTCCTATTCAATCTTTTGCCCTTCACCTTAAACTTATGTGCTCTGCTCCTCGATTAACCTACGCTGGAGAAAAGACTCAACCATATCTATTCAGATCATGATTTTATACACATCTATTAGATTATCCCTCATCCTCCTGTGCTCCATGAAATAGTCCCAGCCTACTCAACCTCTCCCTATAGCTCTGGCCCTCTAGTCCTGGCAACATCTCGTAAATCTTCACTGTACCCTTCCCAGTTTGATGACATGTTTCCTATAACATGGTGCCCAGAACTGAATACAATACTCTGAATGCGGCCTCACCACCTTCTTATGCAACTGCAACATGACCTCCCAACTTCTATACTCAGCCTGACCTGCTGAGTTACTCCAGCACTCTGTGAAATGTCACAGAACAGGGCAAGAATAGCAAGTTTGCTGATGATACAGAAACGAGTGGTTTTGCATATAGTGAAGATGGTTGTGAAAGATTGCAGCAGGATCAATCTGACAATTAGCCAGGTGGGCAGAGGAATGGTTGATGGTTGCATGGTTCCTTGAAGGTCGTGTCACGGGTATATCGGGTGGTCAAAACGTATTTTGGCAATTTGGCCTTCATCAGAGTATTGAATATAGAAGTTGGGAGGTCATGTTGCAGTTGTATAAGACGTTGGTGAGACCGCATTTAGAATATTGTGTTCAGTTCTGGGCACCATGTTATAGGAAAGATGTCAAACTGAAAAGAGTACAGAGATCCCCATCCTGGATCAGTCCAATCAGGGTTGTGTCGTCTGCAAACTAGAGAAGCTTTCCAGAGGTGTCTGTGGAGGTGCAGTCATTGGTGTGGCGAGAGTAGAGGAGAGGGGAGAGTACGCATCTTGCGGTGCTCCTATGCTGAGCGTTTGTGGGTCCAAGATATGCTTTCCTGAAAAACATGCTGCTTCCTGTCTGTCAGAAAGCTGGTGATACACCGACAGAGGGGTTCAGGCACAGTCAACTCAGAAAGTTTGGAGCGTCGTAGCTCTGGCACAATGGTGTTGAATGCATAGCTAAAATCAACAAACAAAATCCTCGCATAGGTCCCCTGGCGGTCTAGGTGCTGGAGGATGAAATGCAGACCCAGATTGACTGCGTCATCCACAGATCTATTGGCCCAATATGCAAAATGCAGATGGTCCAGCAGAGGGATTGTGATATTTTTTAGCTTGGCCAGCACATGCCTTTCAATGGTCTTCATGACTACAGAGGTCAGTGCGACAAACCTGTAGTCATTAAGACCAGTAATCCTTAGGGTTACGTTTCTGATTTTCAAATCTGCAGTAAAACTCATTCAGCTTGTTCATCAGCTGACGATTGTCCAAAGAGCGGGGGGCTTTCCTCTTATAGCTGGTGATTTATTGCATGCCCTTCCAAACTGAAGAAGAGCCACTAGCTGAGAACTTCTCAGAGTACCTTTCCTTGGCAGCGCTGATTCCTCTTCTCAGCTCTTTATCGATTAGGCTATATTTTAATTATTTAACGATTAGGCTATCAGCTTGACACATATTTGCTCCCCCACATCTCAAAATGGAAATGTTACATCTGTATATAATGATCCCATTAAAATGTATATTTATGTCACAAACTTTGGAATTCATATTTTTCAGTGTTGTTATCAAGGAAAAGAAAGCAGTTCCAATTGTTTGATATTATTTGATATTGTTTAAAATTATTCATATGGAGGCGAAAATATAATAGCTCTAAAATCTACCTTAATTTTGCAATCTCACTAAAGATAATCCCCCTTTCCCTCTTCCCTCTCCCATCTCTCTCTTCCCTCTCTCTCTCCACCACCCACATCCCCCCCCCTCTGTCGGGGGGATCAAAGATGAAGGTGTCGCAGATCCGGCATGGGCCCAGCGGGCAGGGGTTGGGGGGGGGGGTGATGAAGGTGCTGTGGCTCAGCGGGGGTGGCGTGGGCCCAGCGGGGGTCTGCAGGGGTGGTGTGGGCCCAGCGGGGGTGGCGTGGGCCCAGCAAGGGTGGCGTGGCCAAGCCGGGGTGGTGTGGGCCAGTGGGAGTCAGCAGGGGTGGCATGGGCCCAGTGTGGGTCAGCGGGAGTGGCATGGGCCCAGCAGGGGTGGCGTGCGGGGAAGATGGCTTGGGCTCCGGCGGCGGGGGGAGGTATGGGGAGCAGGCCCTGCTGCAGTGATGTCTGATGTTGGCGTTACAGCCGCTGGGTTCAGATTCAGACACTCCCACCCGGTGATGGGAGGATGGTCTGCTGGTCGCCAGGCTGGCCGTTGGTGAGGCTCCGACGCCACGGATGGAGATGCTGGACTGGGCGGGTAGACACCGCATCCCGCATCCCGCAACCCGCAACCCGCACACCCTCCCCAGGGCCCGGAGAAATGGGCACTCCCTTCTCAGATTAGACCCCCTCATGGGTAGCTTGAACCGAGGGTAAAAAACAGACTCCCCCTCCTGCAACGCAATATTCCACTACTTACCTGGAGTAGACAACACGAGGCATCGAGCTCAATGTGTGGAGTGCAAATGGGATTTTTCTCCCAAATCATCCAGCGGCCTGAACCCGAATTTCAGGCGCTTTTCCGATAAAGTGGAAATGCTGATTTTTTTTTTCCGATTTTTTTTTCCCGATTATTTATTTACTTTTTCTCGGGATTTTTTCTTACTGGGGAAAAAAGGGGGGGGGGGGGGGGTACAGTCGCACCCAACGCCCCCGCCATTCGGACGGCCATGCAGCGGATAACACCATAGGTGAGATTTTGCTTGGACCTTAGAGATGCAGCATGGAAACTGGCCCTTCAACCCACCAAGTCAGCGCTGACCAACAATCACCCCGTACACTAACACTATCCAGCACAATTTACAATTTTACTGAAGCCAATTAACCTTCAAACCTGGGAGACACAAAATGCTGGAGTAATTCAGCTTGACAGAGTTACTCCAGCATTTTATGTCTATCTTCGGTGAAAACTAGCATCTGCAGTTCTTTCCTACACAACCAACAAATCTGTATGTTCTTGGAGTGTGGCAGGAAATCGGAGCACGCGGAGAAAACACACGCGGTCACGGAGAGAATGTACAGACTCTGTACAAACAGCATCTGTAGCTAGGGTGGAACCCAGGTCTCCAGCACAGTGCCACTCCCAATGTGTAAGTCATTGTGTTGTGTGCATTGCCTTCATACATATCCCGTGTGTTCTGAAGTAGGGAATTCATGCCCAGTGTGGAGAAAGATTTTACTTGTGCCGTTTCATACCCAGTTCAAAGTTAAGTGATAGTCAATCATCTCAGCTCCAGGTTATCACGGCAAGAGTTCCACTGGGCAGGGTTCTTTGACCAACAGTCCTCAGTTATTTTATTAAAGAGTGGCACAGTGACACAGCTGGTAGATCTGCTGCTTCCCAGTGCACGAGACCCAGGTTCAATCCTGACCTCGGGTGTCGTCTGTGTGGACTTTGTAGGTACTCCTTGTAACAGCATGGGTTTCCTCCGGGTGCTCCAGTTTCCTCCCACATCCTAAAGACGTGCAGGTTTACAGGTTAATTGGTGTCTGTGAATTGTGAATAGGAACGGGGTACTCCACCAGATGGCGCCGAAAGAATGCTACCTGCGCCAACGATCTGTCTCGACTTTTTCCTTCTTTGTTGATTTTAGTTTGTTGTAAAATGTATGTTTTAGTGTACCTTAGTTTTCTTTTATGTGGGGGGTGGTGGAAACTTTTAAAATCTCTTTCCTTGACGTAGATGCGATTTGTTTCCGTATTGTATCTACGTCCGCACTGCGGCCTAACATCGAGGAGCTGGCGGCCTCTTGCTGGTGATTGACCTCGGAAGCTCCAACTGCGGGAGCCTGCGGACATTCTCACCATGACCACGTGAGTTTTCCCCAGGTGCTGTGGTTTCCTTCCACACTCCAAAGACATATGGGTTTGCAGGTTAATTGGCTTCAGTAAACATTGTAAATTGTCCCTGGTCAGCACGGACTCGATGGGTCGAAGGGCCTGTTTCCGCATTGTGTCTCTAAACTAATCTAAAATAAACTAAGTTATTAGCATCTTATTTAACTTTTGTGCAGTTTGGCAAAACGTACTACAAATATTATGAGTGCAGGCTGTTTGGTCATTTATAACAATTTTACCTCCTTAAATCAATCACATGATACATCACTGCACCATGCGAGTTATATTAAAGTTAGGGGTGAACTTAAATTAAGAGGGTCATGGGAGCGTAATAAACATGAGAGACCGTGCAAGAAATCTACTTGTGCCGTTATCATGTATGACTTATTTCCGTGTCATTTGATATCTAGATCCGGATATTATTAGAGTACCGGTGTAATGAGCCTTACACTTTATTTCACTGCGATTTCATGTACTTTGCTGAGTTTAGTTTATCTCTGCACCTTCTCATGATCCGGTCTGTCTTTCATCCTATTTTACTGGACAAGCCCAAGAGATTTAAGCAACCTTCGCGAAGATTAGAAAGAAAAAATTGAAAGGCGATTGGGAGGGAAAGGCGATTAGTTTGTGTAATGGTCTGGTCTATGTCCACAATTCTCCGTAAGAAATTGATTAGTACGGGGGTTAAGGTGGAAAGATCGAATAGGCTTGATTGAATGGTGAAGTAGAATTGATGGACCAAATGGGCTAATTCTGCTCCTATCACTTATGAACATGATGCAGCCCAGACCATCACACCAACCAACCTCCATTCCACTTACTCCATTTACACCTCACGCTGCCTCGGCAAGGCCACCACCATAATCAATGACGAGTTGCAACCTGGCCACTCGCTCTTCTCCCCTCTCCCATCAGGCAAAAGCTATACAAGTGTGCAAACACACATCTCCAGGTTCAGGAACATTCATCCCAGCTGTTATCAGGCAACTGAACCATGCTACTAATAACTAGAGAGCAGTCCTGAGCCACTATCTAACTCATTGGAGAGCCTCGGACTATCATTGATCAGACTTTCTTGGACTTTATCTTGCACTGACCGTTATTCACGTTATTCCCTTTATCATGTATATGTACACTGTGGATGGCTCAATTGTAATCATGTCCTGTCTTTCCGCTGACTGATTAGCATGCAACAAAGGCTTTTCACTGTACGTTGGTTCAGGCGACAATAAACTGAACTAAAACTGAAACTAATTTTTTAATTGAGATCCAATACATGTGGCAAGACATGATGGGCCATATCTGGTGAACACCTAAGTTGAGGGCGTGCACAGAGGGCAGAGGACAGAGGGCAGGGGGCAGAGGACAGAGGGCAGAGGGTAGAGCACTGTGGGTAGAAAGCCTTTGTTTGCCCTTAAAACTGATCTCAAATGCACCACAATGGATAAAATAGCTTCCGAGTTACCTTTGAAGGAAAGCATTCACTAGTCCCTGCAAGAATTACTGGTTTGTTCAGCAGAGGAAACCCAACTGCATCATGTACAAGATGAGATGTACAAGGGCGGCACGGTGACGCAGCGGTAGAGTTACTGCCCTACAGCGCCAGAGACCCGGGTTCGATCCTGACTACGGGTGCTTGTCTGTACGGAGTTTGTACATTCACCCCGTGACCTGCGTGAGTTTTCTCCAGAAGCTCGTTTTCCTCCCACACACGAAAGACATACAGGTGTGTAGGTTAGTTAGCTTGGTAAAATGTTCCTAGCATGTGTAGGATAGTATTAATGTGTGGCACAGACTCCGTAGGGCAAATGGGCCTGTATCTGGGCTGTATCTCTAAACCAAACAAAACTAAATTAAACTAAATGGGATGAATGCTCAACCTATTTGGGCAAAGAGATCTGAAACGGGCAATTTGGGCAAATTGGATAATCTTTTATAAGGTTTACACTTAGAAGACCAACGGAGATACAAAATCCAATGGTAACACATCTTGAACACAAGTGAATAAACATGACATCCATTATATTGTGAAAGTACATAACGATTCAACGATAAGCATTTTCTGGACATTAAAGAATCAAATTAATCAAAGGATGTTGTAGAATGGATATAGCATGTTAGCCAATTAGAATGCCTAGTAATTATAACTTTGCCTAATTATAGCATCCTGCCCACTGTCTACCAGTACCAGTAGCAGTGTGAACTTGTGACGACCTGCTTAGAAGTTAATGATCTGAATAATAAAGATGCTTGTGTTTCAACCTGTGAGTTTGAGCTCTTTACATGGTGTCAGAAAATCGGGTCTACCCCGTGTCTGGTTTTTGTTTTAGAGTTTTGGTTGTGATTTGGAAAACATGGCTAACTCTTGTCGAAAGTCTAGCCCGCTTGTGTTTGATTCCGACATTGCTGAGCGTTGGCGAATGTTTGAGAAGGACTACTCTCATTATATCCGCATCGTTCACCGAAATGATCCCGACGATTTGAAAGCATCTCTGCTGTTGAATTTAGCGGGTCCGGAAGCTATGATCCGCGATGACTCTTTTGAATTTGCACCAGCTCAACTAGACAGGAATGGTCTGGTAGTGGTGCCGGCTGAATCTATTAACAACTCGAGGAAGTTTAGAGAACTGTGTGATCTGCCGCCTAACAGCATCCTCGAGAGAACAAGATTGTTTGCTCAAATGCAACAGGCTGATGAGCCTGTGGAATGATTTATCAGTGACTTGAGATATCAGCCCTCGATGCAGATTTGGTGAATTGACAAATGAGCTAGTTTGTGATAAAATTGTGGGAGGAATGACCGACCGCAAGCTTTGAGCCAAACTACTGCGGAACGCTGAACTGACTTTGGAGCAAGCGATTCATGCCTGTGGTGACCATGATTATCAATAACAAACCTCTGATCGCCAAAGTCGATACCGGTGCCAGAGTAAACATCATGTCACTCAAAGTGTTCAACAAGATACGAACCACTGAGCTCATGAAAAAAGACTCATCCAATCTACATGCTTACGGAGGAGAAATTCTTCACCCGCTGGGTAAAACTGATCTCAAATGCACCATCAATGAACAGACCAAGAACTTACTATTTTACATTGTCCAACCAAGTTCTGAAACCCTGCTAGGCATCAATGCATGCCATGACCTGGGTCTGGTCTATTTCGGGCGTGCTGTCCACAAACTCTATTTGACAGAGGTACCAACAAAACAGATGCTATCCAAATATAAAGACTTATTTGACGACAAACTCGGAAAACTACTGACAATATACAAGATCATTGTTGACCATACAGTCACCCTGATTGTACGTACTCCTCTCTGCGTCCCGCATGGCATGCGTGAGAAAATACACGATCACCTAAAACGTATGGTCTCTATCGGAGTCATTGCCGAAGTCAGCGAACCCTCCAACTGGGTCTCCACCACGATCGTCACCACAAAGAAAGATAAGAAGGAGCTACGCATCTGCATTAATTCTAAAGATTTAAACACAGCAATCAAACGGTAACACTATCCAGAACTATCGAGGATGTAACGGCACAAATCGGTAACGCAACGGTGTTCTCAGTCTTGGATGCCAAAAGTTCTTTCTGACAAATCCAGGTAGACCGTGCCTCATCGGCGTTAACAACCTTCGCCACCCCGTTTGGTCGCTACCGATTCCTAAGAATGTCCTTCGGTATCAACTCTTCTAGCGAGGTCTTCCAGTGTGCAATGGAACAACTGTTCGCAGAATTTACTTGTGCCATCATTGCCCTCTTCCCCTTTTGTACCCGGCTCACCGGTGTCCCCACAACGGCCTTCCCCCATGGTGTCTCCCCACAGCCCTTTGGGCTCATCGAAACGCCCCCTCAACTTTTCGGAGGAAAAGGTTGATGAGGCAGCTCCTTACCGTACGAGGACTGGGCGCGTTAGCAAGCCACCTGTTAGATATGGCGATTATGTTTAACACCATTATTATTAGATGTGGCGATTTGCATTTAACATTTTATTTACTCATTGTAGTTGTAACGCTTTACTTGTTTTGCATTTATACAAGAAGAGATGTAGATTGGCTAGAGCATGTTAGCCAATTAGAAAGCCAAGTAATTATAACCCCGCCTAATTATAGCGTTGATAATGTAAGATCCTACTCACTGTCTACCAGTACCAGTGACAGTGTGAACGTGTGATGACCTGCTTAGAAGTTAATGACCTGAACAATAAAGATGCTTGTGTTTCAACCTGCTCTTTACAGATGTCCTACCTGATTATCCTCTTGCTGTACCAACTCGGGTGAGTAGGTATGATGATTGATGCTGCTGATGCAGTTGGAGAACTGGAAGATGCTAGAGAACATATGCTTGACTATAGGCGTGTCAGGAAAAATTGTAATCTTGTCATTGACATCATATAGCACCACATTGTCATTTTCATCCCTCCTGAAAGCAAATTAAATTTCATAACCTTAGTCAAGGCAGGTCACCATATTATAGCACTATAATATTCCGGCAATTGCATTACAATTGATGGCTACACATGCCAAGCCACAATCTCGCAGATTTAAGCTGCTTCTCCTTTGACATCTGCAGGACTTTGATCGAATACCAAGACTGGCCTTCAATGAAAACAGAATTTAACATTCTGCATAAAAACTGAATTTAAAATCTCCAAACACTGTGAATCAAAGGATCAACAGTCTAGATAGACACAAAATACTGGAGCAGAGAAGATATCTCCAGAGATGCTTCCTGCCCGCTATAATTTGTGTCTATCATTGGTGTGAACCAGCATCTGCAGTTCATTCCTCAACAAACAGCCTCCTGGAGGAACTCAACAGATCGAATGGCATCGGTGGGGAGAAAGGACCAATCCTTTTTATAGACAATAGGTGCAGGAGTAGGCCAATCGGCCCTTCGAGCCAGCACCACCATTCAACGTGATCATGGCTAATCATCCACGTTCCTGCCTTCTCCCCATATCCCTTGACTCCGCTATCTTGAAATCCCGCCATCCCGGGAATTAACTTTGTGAACCTACGCTGCACTCCCTGAACAGCAAGAATGTCCTTCCTCAAACTTGGAGACCAAAACTCCACACAATACTAAAGGTGTGGTCTCACAAGGGCCCTGTACAACTGCAGAAGGACCTCTTTGCTCCTATACTCAACTCCTCACTGCCTGCTGTACCTGCATGCTTACTTTCAGTGACTGATGAGCAAGGAATCCCAGATCCCACTGTACTTCCCCATTTCCCAACTTGACACCATTTTGATAATAATCTGCCTTCCTGTTTTTGCCACCAAAGTGGATAACCTCACATTTATCTATACTATTACTAAAACTCTCATCTGGACCACTTCTGGCCTGCGTTGCAAAGGATCACCGTCAAACTTATGAATTTCCGTTGGAGTTAAAGTGGAAGAGATATTATGTTGAGCTAGAGATTCGTCAATTCTCATTTGATTCCTCATCAATTCACAGATTTCTTGTTTAAATCCCCCATTGGTCCCAGAGGAACGGTAAACAGGCCTCTGAGAAGAGTGCTTGTCTGGGTAAGTTTTGTCACGAGCGCCATGGCTAGTTGTTTGTCCCTGGCTGGGCGCAAATGGATGATAAGCAGATTGAGCCTGTATAACATGCCCACGAAGGGGATGCTGAAATGAAGTTTTGTTGCCCATCCACTGTCTCCGTGCTGCTTCTGAGTCATGAGGTCAGATATTCTCTGGCTGTAGATACGATTTCAGTGCTGCTTCCTTTCCTGTTAAGGAACCTTTCTTCTGAGATACACTCGAGCCACATCTTAATCTCCGACACTCCAATGCCTCTTTTTCATTGTGGCTATTTACAACTTCATGGCCATTTCCAGTTGTTGCTTCTCTCTCCTTAACTGCTTCTTTGTTCCTCAACCTCTCTCATCGTCTGTTCAAACTGTTCTTCCTGTGCTTGAATCTCATGCTTTCTCACCAAGGCGGCAGCTTGTAGCGCAAGAATAGCCATAGTTGCTTCAGCTTCCATATGAACAGAGACCCTTGTGGATGAACTGGTTACGGAACCAGATTTTGTTCTTGATCTTCATGTTGAAATGTTTGAGATACTATCCTGCGGTCTAATTTTTGCTTCAATTTGGATACCTTGTTGCATAGCTTCTCCCAATGTAGAGTACGTTCGTGCCATGATTTCTGATGACCACTTCTCCGCCTCTTTCATGAAATCGTGGAAAAAATGTGTTCTCTCACGATATCACTGAACATGATTCATGTTCTTCCCCAGGCTGAATATTAAGTTTTGTTTAGAGGGAGAGAGAGGGGGAGAGGGGGAGAGAGGGGGAGAGGGGGAGAGGGGGAGAGGGGGAGAGGGGGAGAGGGGGAGAGGGGGAGAGGGGGAGAGGGGGAGAGGGGGAGAGAGGGGGAGGGGGAGGGAGAGGGAGAGGGAGAGGGAGAGGGAGAGGGAGAGGGAGAGGGAGAGGGAGAGGGAGAGGGAGAGGGAGAGGGAGAGGGAGAGGGAGAGAGAGAGAGAGAGAGAGGTAAGACTGCTGGAGGTTCTAATTGACCCCCTATGTATTTCACATACTAATATCAATAAGCAAGATTGTAATTTCAATATGGTATTTAAATGATAAATATCCACTTAGAGGCAAGCTATAAGAAGAAATATCACTCTCTCAGAGGAGATTATTTACGGTCTGCTTTCTGTTTTTTCTTTTTACATAATATCGTCTTTAGTCAGTTTTTTTCCAATATTACTCTGCAAGGGGCGGAGCTAAATGTAATTAACATCCACGGAAGCTCACACGAAATATCCCACCAGGGGGTGGGCTACACGCACAGTGTCTTCAAATGCTGTTTGTTTGTATTATTTACATTATTTAGCACTTTCTTCGCTTATTCTTCTCAAGGCACTTTTTCTTGTGATATACCTTCAGGGTTTTGGAATTGGGATCACCCATCCACTAACCAGAAGGTTGATTTTATATATTGTGTTGCCCCATCTGCAACGAGGGAAACCATGTAAGCTATAATGCAAGATGACCTGAAGGAATTACATTTTGTAGTTGGAATATTAGGGGTGTTAATGAGCCACTTAAAAAGGGTAAGGTTCTTGCCCAATTAAAATCGATTAATGCTGACATAACATTTTTACAGGAGCGCATCTCAAAGATCGCGCTCATATCAGGCTGAAGGCTAACTGGATTGATCAAATATATCACTCCTCATTTCTCTCCTAAACCAGAGATACTCAATTATAATTCGTAAGTGTATACAATTTAAACATAAAACCACCATAGCAGATAAAGAGGGTAGGTACGTCATAGTATCTGGGGAGATATATTCTACCCACTTACTATGGTGAAAAGCTACGCTCCCAACTTTGATAATCCACAATTGTTTTATAACATTTTTTATATAATCTCAGATTCTACCCAGCAAAACCTGATAATCTGGAGAGATTTCAACTGTGTTTTGGTTCAATATTTGGATAAATCAAAAGAGGTATAACACAAAATGAAAATCCAGTGAACTCCTAAAAAAGGTATATAAAAAAATACAAATATAACAGACGTATGGAGGATTGCAAATCCATCCGGAAGAGAATATTCCTTTTTTTCATCCGTACATAAAACTTATACACGTATTGACTATTTTCTGGTGGACACAAAATTAATGCCTTTTACAACTAATCCCAAATATCATAATAGTATTATTTCCGATCACTCCCTGCTAACCTTCTCCCTAAAACTAGAAGGAATGTACAATGAAAAATCTTTCTGGAGGTTTAAACCCCAAATACTAACTAACCCAGTTTGCTGTGAATATTTAAAACAACAGATGGAATTCTTTTTTGAGCCCAATGATACTCCAGGTATTTCGGCTTCATTATTATGGGAATCCTTTAAGGCCTTTATTAGAGTTCTACCATTTAATATCAAGCATATCAAAACAAAAAGAACAGGATGGAACAATTGCAATTAGAAGAACAGATCTGTCTATGGATAAACATAATAAGGTTGCAGTATTGAAATTCAAGCTAAATCGAATTCTCTCTGCATGAATTATCAGGCTATTTCAAATTACTAAACAGGAAAACTTTGAATTCGGCGACAAACCGCATAAACTTCTAGCACGTCAGTTGAGAAAAGTGGAAAAGGATCAGACTATTTGATAACTTGTTTCCCTGATAACCATAATCGTTCGTCACTTAATGTGGTGGAACATGACGAATTAGGTGCACAGATTACAATTAAAGAAACCGAAGAGACTATCAATTCATTTAAGTGTAAAGTGGCAAAATACCAGGCCCAGACGGGTTTAGTAATTAATTTTATTAAAAAATGTATGATATAATCTCCCCGCGTTTACATAACCTTTATATAAACGCATTTAAAGAACAGACGCTAGAACAAACCTTAGCCAAACCTTATCACACTGATACCCAAAAAATATAAAGATCTGGAAGACCCAGGACCATACAGAGCAATTGCCCTGTTAAATACAGATCAGAAAATATTAGCTAAAACCCTGGCAAAAAGATTAAGTAAATACGTTAATAAATTAATACATTCTGATCAAACTGGGTTTATACCTAAGAGACACTCGTTTAACAATTTGAGATACCTCTTTAATATAATGTATTCACACAGAACGATAAAGGAAGACTTATCAATTATTTCATTAGACGCAGAAAAAGCATTTGACCAAGTAGAATGGAAATATCTTTTTACAGTATTGCAAAAATTCCAGCTGAGAGAAAATTTTATTTCATGGATAAAATTGCTATATGACAGCCAGAATACTGACTAAAGACATACTCTCACCTCAACTATCCAGGGGCAATAGACAGGGATGTACATTATCACCCCTGTTATTTGCCCTCACGATTGAACCGTTATGCCCATCCCACTTAGGAAACCCGAACAGAAACCTCTGGAGACTTTGTGCCCCACCCAAGGTTTCCGTGCGGTTCCTAGAGGTTCCCGGAGGTTTTTGTCAGTCTCCCCACCTGCTTCCACTACCTGCAACCTCCGGCAACCACCTGCAACCTCCGGGAACTGCACGGAAACCTTGGGTGGGGCACAAAGTCTCCAGAGGTTTCCGTTCAGGTTTCCTAAGTGGGACAGGGGCATTAGCAGAAAGTATAAGCGTACATCCGAATATTCACGGCTACAACACTAAATATTCTAATAATAAAATATAATAGTAAGATTAAACGAGAACTTACCAGTTTGAAGTTTGATCTGTATTTTATGAGGAGTTACGATGAGGGTTTACGTGAAGAAGCCCGTCCCAGGACGCGTTGCGGCATACTTCAAAGCAGCGGTGTGGAATCACAGATAGACACAAGTATTTGAAGTAACATAGTAAAGAATAAAGAGACATCAATTATCAGTTTGACCCATGTAATGAGGGTGGGAGCGGAGGGCACGTAAACCCTCATCGTAACTCCTCATAAAATACAGATCAAACTTCAAACTGGTAAGTTCTCGTTTAATCTTACTATTTTACTTCGGAGTCACGTGAGTGATTCCGTGAAGATTTCAAAGCTCTGTGATTTCAAACCGTGTAACAGTTATACTACACTCACTGCCGAAGTCTTTGAGGGAGGAAGTGTGTATCGTAACCAACCAATGATTCTGTTATAGAAAACCCAATGGTATTTTTACAATAGACACTGAAGAAATTTAAATGCTCCCTTTGGCTAATTTGAATATTTGCAGATTGGAATCTTTCCTGCAAATGAAAAAACAGGTTTTGTCAACAGTTTATAATAAATTATTTCTCTGAACGTTTTACCCCCACTATTCTGCTGGAGCCAGGATGTGGTTTATAGGTGCGTCCATTCTTTTGCCGTTGACGTGGAAGCTTCTCCTGTGGGATGACAACTTTGACATGTTAGTTTTATCCCAGGAGCTTTAACCTGCTTGAGCCATTTCAAAAAAGGCTTGTTACCCGACCACAAGGTTTTTTGTGACCAACCCACAAGGCTTTTCATCTCCCTCGCATAATTAGGTTGTGTCTATGTAAGGTAAAAAAGGGTCTTGGTACATTACCGTGTTTTCTGGCGGGTAAGCCCGGGTTTTATGACTGGATAAGGTATTCCTGGTCTGGTTTGACCATTCCCTGGACAAATGATAGATATCTGGTCTGAAGCTGTGAGCATGGTGTCCAGTTGAAATAGGAGTAGTGACTGGACCCTCTGTGCTGCTCAGTGTGCCTTCAACATATGTTTTTAGTGCATAGAAGGTTCAGGTTTAGGGCTCTGGCTGGTGAGTATCCCCTGAAGTATGGTTAACCACTGTGACACCCCACATATGGGTGTACTTGGTCTAGGGTTTTAGAATTTTAATACCCTTCAAATTTACCACCAGCCAGTGACCCCATACCTGTTGTCCTGAAGCTGTTTTGAAAAAGAACAGTCAGGGCAATTCTAGCTGTGTTGATGGTACTGTAGCCGAATCCTTCATCGTGATGACGGTTTTCCAGGAATTCCAGTTTGTAGTACCTGTATCGGATGAGTAGGTTTTCCCTGTATCCTTGCAGCACTTCTCTTGATGCTGGACAAGTGTTGTAGTCCAGTGAATGTTCAAAAGGATGCTGACGTGGTGTTGATTGTTCAGAATAACAATCCCAGTCCCAGAGGCTTGCGCAGAATCTGCAGCTCAGGAGCTTATTTTCTCATGGCACAGTTGATTTGTGCCCGGCTCCGATTGTTAATAATCCTGGGTACTGGAAAAACACCATCCAAGTTCCAACAATCATGTCATAGCGTAAGTTCTGAAACAGAATCCTTTTGTACTGTGCGTTGTTCTCGATTTGTGAGGCAGAAGGGAAAAATACATAGAATCAATTTCACCAATGCAACGTGAACGCATTTGTCTATCAATATTATAAATACATTGTTGAATGACAACATGACCTATAGGTCAGAAAAGTTAATATATATAGCTTACAAGCTTTCCGCTGGAACTATCTGTCCCAAAGCAAAAAACATTTATATATATGAGGATTCCACTGCCCCAGGGTCTGGTTTCCCCCGCGACATACATAGGACATCCCCGAACCCCTGGTGATATAGCATTGATGCAAATAATCGATATCAGATTCACATTCCATTTTAATTGTCATTGTCAGTGTGCAGTACAGAGACAATGAAATGCATTAATATCTGTTGCATCGTATAGCTTGATAGTTTTGTTAAACTTTATATGAAAACATCTAATTGATGTTGTCCTTAATTTTATGTGACCTGGTGTCTGTCACTGTATTTTGCTTACCAGGCAGGTAAGTTGTTGATAGTCCAATACCTCTATGGATATACCATTGCCAAATTGTTTTGACCAACTTGTCATATGATACCGACTTTATGCTGCCATATGGTTAATATAGGCCACCTCCACAGTGTAGTCTTATTTATACCCATACATGCAAGTGCTTAAACTCATAAATTTCACCCAAGCATTTTTTTTAGATACTTAATGCCCAGTATAAGTGGTAACCCCACCACTGTCTTTCTGATATTATTTCAGTGGGTAACTTCATGAGATGCTCAATGACAACCTATATGTTGTTTTTGATACTAACATCTGAATCATGTAGACAGAAAATGGTACCATTTTTCCCCCAATTACTCTGTTATTTGTCGAGTAGTTGGTAGTTTGACCATTAATTTGTTCCTTGTTTGTGCCAATTCAACTATGTTGTCTCTTGGCAACATTAAAGTTACGTGGACTGAATTAATATGAAAGCCAAGATAGTCCAAGAAAGCGCTCTATTTGCTGGTAGGAACCAGACCCACCTACCTCCATGGTTATTGGCGGGGTTGTGGTTTTTCTTTTTCAATGTTCTTCTCTGTCGACGTGCTGGCGATGTTGGGGGGAGGCGCATTTTCCAGGGGGTCCGCTGCGGGCCCTGACCTAAAAAAGGTCTCTGGGGATAGTGCGGCCCCAAGCTTTGACCAGTCGCATATTCGGGACGCCGACTGGTAGATACAGTGGTGTGCTGCCGCCTGGGTGGAATGAAAAGCTTTGGTATGTTCGTCGCCGGTAATGCCCTCATGAGGCTAAAGGTCTTGGACGCCTCAACCATCTCTTTTAGCTGTTTATTCAGGTCCTTCCCAAATAAGAAAGAGTCGGTCTCGACTGTTGGAACTTTGCATAACCCTGCAAACTTGGATTGAGGGCCGGCCTGATGTTCTCTCTTCGTAGATTATTTAGCTCGTATTGGGTTGTGCACATTAGTGCAAGGACATCTTTTCTGTCTCGACACCCCGCGCATAGGCTGTTATTGCCGCCGTGAGGAGGCGAAGTATGCGCTGAAGCTTGAATTCCTGTGCCCGAATTGGTCCCCCCACATTGCCCCAGATTTGAGGATTGACCGGGGCTGTGTGCTCCTCAAGCACTTGGGCGAGCACCTTCTCCTGAAGTGGCTTGTTGGAGAGATGGTTAATGCTGGCAGCCATCCTTGGCTCCAGCGGCGTCCAACCTTTGGGGTAGCGACAAATCGGCTTACGACCCCCAGCAGCTCTTCCTGCACACCCTGCTCTCTTTCGACTCCTTCCGCCTGCCCCATGCTCAGACCAGCCCTGCCCTGGTCACCGATGCTAACCTCCCATTCCTGGTCCGAGGTCGCAAAGGGAGGTGCCGGACTCAGCACCATGGAGGGGGCGCCTGTCCTGTCTGTCCGAGAGCGCTGCTGCTCTCGGTAGACCATCCCCTCCAATAGCTGCTGGATGCAGCTTAGGCGGCTGTCTCTCCCCCGCTTTGGGGTGGACATTTCCCCCTCCGACGAGTCGGAGACGACCGGCCGTTTGGCTTCCTAGCCCCTTTCCCAGTCCGCCGTGCAGGCTATGGCGAGACTGGCTTGGCTCGGTCTCAGGGATAGCGAAAACGCTCTGCGAGCGACGCTGCCGCCGGTTGCTGCCCCGCTGGTAGAGTTGGAGCGGGGCAGTACCTCTTTGCGAGTTTGGCGTTGTGTTCCTGAACTCTGTAATAAAAACACAACTGCAAACTTACCTTTGGAATGCCCAAGAGCCGCTCCTGCAGTTCAGGCGGCTGTCTCTCCCCCTCCTGGGTGGAGAGACGTCCCAGTCCGATGTTGGCTGTCTCTCTCCTCCACCGCCGGGTTTTACACACATCCAGCCCGCTGCTCAGGCACTAGCGGGCTGGCTCGGTCCCGGTGTCGGGTTTGTGGACCGCCCGCTAAGCGGTCCCACCCCCTGTTGCTGCCCAAAAAACGTCCTTTCGTCGGGCAGGTGCAGCATTTCCCTCCCAGCCCGCAGCTGATGCTGACGGGCTTGGTGCAGAGTCGGGAGCGGGGCGCTGATTAGCGGTCCTCCCTCTCCCTCTCTATCTCTCTGTTCTCGGGCTGCTGCACTCGGGCTGCAGCGCACTCACGGCAGCACTGCACAGTGGGTCCCCTTAACGGCTCCGCAAAAGTCGGAAGCCTCCTCCCGCCCGCCTGCCTGCCTCACCTGGACAGTCCTTGAGGGCGAGCGAGGACTGAGGGGAACCCCCAGCGCAGTGCTAGCCCCGCGCCGATGTCGCCCCTGTGGACAGTTACCGGCACCCGCACCATGGTCCGCCGGTGAGTCCTTGTTGCGTCCTCCCCTCCCGACAACGGAAAAACTCCTCCCGGAGTCCAAGGGGCCGCTTGCATGCCCTGCAGGGAAACAAGCAGACGCAAAGGCTGTAAAGTAAAGGTAAGTACTTACCTAAACTTTAGTTTTTCTTGTTTCTGCGGGAGCCCTGTCTCCCGCGCTGCCGCTTGGCCTGCTGAAACGTAATGCCGCAATGCGTCCTGGGACGGGCTTCTTCACGGAATCACTCACGTGACTCCGAAGTAAAATTATATGCAGATGATGTATTACTTTATATTACCAATTCCCAAGTTAGCATTCCAAGTATACTAAATGTTATAGAGGAATTTGGTTCCTTTTCAGGATATAGAATAAATTGGAACAAAAGGGAAATCATGTCAATAATCAAGATCCGACACACCTTCTAAAATTCCCTTTTAGAATTGCTACGGAAAAATTTAAATATCTTGGAGTTCACATAACCAGAAAATACACTTCTCTATTTCAAACAAACTTTCCTCCATTAATTACCAAATTAAACGCTCTTATTCAATTTTGGAAAACGCTTCCGATGTATCTCATAGGCAGAATAAATGCCATAAAAATGACCTTCCTTCCTCAAATCCTGTACTTATTTCAGTCAATACCGATTTATATTCCTAAATTTTTTTCAAAAAAACTTGACTGATCACAAACTTTATTTGGGACTATAAAACAATAGAATCCATAAACGACATCTATGTAAACCCAAAGAAATTAGCGGATTGGCTCTCCCCAATTTTTTATACTATTACTGGGCAACAAATATTAAAAATGAAATCTATTGGATGGACAACGCATGCCAACAGATAAAATGGTTAATAATGGAAAGAGAGGATTGTTCGACTTTTAATATAGGTGCAATTCTTCTCTCTCCAATAAATTTGAAGAAAACACTATACGAGAAAAATCCGATTATCCACAGTACCCTACGAATCTGGAAACAAGTGAAGTCAACCCTTAAACAGAAATTTATCTCTTTTCTCACCAATTGCCAACAACCCGTCATTCAAGCCATCTATTTTAGACAAAACGTTCACACATTGGGAAAGATTGGGAATTAAAAAACTGAGAGACCTTTATTAGATGGGAACTCTTCTCTCATTTCAAGAATTACAGTCGAAATATCATCTTAAAGGTAGCCAATATTTTAGATACCATCAAATACGAGACTATCTGAAATCATATATCCAAGACTATCAATCTATGTTGTCAGACACACTAGATGAATGTATGAATAGAAACATTCAAACAAGCTATTATCATATCTGTATAATACCTTTAAAATATCCCATCGTCAGAAGTAATTAGAAGAGCTTGGGAAGATGAGCTAGGCCTAAAAATCTTAAAAGACAGATGGGAGGAAAACCTTCTATATATACACAATTGTTCTCTTAACGTTAGGCATTCGTTAATCCAATTAAAAATACCGCACAGACTCTATTATTCAAAGTCTAAACTGAATAAGATCTTTCCAAATGTATCTCTTATTTGTGATAAATCTCTCCTTCAGGAAGCAACTATAACCCATTCCTTTGCATCTTGTATAAAGTTACATAATTTCTGGAGAGGAATATTTGAAATTTTTTCTAAAACACTAAAAATAAAATTGGATCCCGATACAGAACTGATCACTCTAGGTATATAAGAAGCCTGTTCTGAGCTATCACTATTTCAAAGACGTTTCCTTAATAATGGCTTGATAATGGCGAAAAAACTAATGCTTAAATTTTGGAAACATACATCAGTCCCTACACTTAAGATGTGGATATAAACATGACCAAGACCGAGCCTACCATCTGCGGAAGCCTTAACAATTTCTACATTGGCCTCATCAACTCACATCCCACACAACTGCAGGGGGAGTAATTTGTTCTTGATGCAGACTGACTGCCTAAGAAGAATTAACAGGGCCAAAGTAATCACAACACTTAAAGCCCTGACGTGGCCTTAACATGTGGCCTCAATCCAGAGTACCGTGTTTGTGTTTGTATCTGTGTTTGTATCCATTGTAAGGCAGACCTCGAACAATGACAGGGTGGAGTACAGGACAGATATAGAGAGTGCAGGGTCACTGAATTCTCATTTGCCGAGTCCAGCAGTGGGGTTAAAAACTTTTTATTCAGGCACAATGGTTATACAGCAGCAGAGCAAAGCATTAAACCATCTGCAGACCCTTACTAAAACTGGACATATCATAATTACCAAAACAAATAAAGTATGAAATTACAACTAAAGGAATGAAGACTGAATGTGACAGGCAGACAAAAGACACGGGACATTCAACTAACATTTTCACACAGAACACACTGCACTGCACAACAAACAGGCTTGCTTATCTACATAGGGTGATTGGGATGTACCAAACACCCACGCAGTTGCAACCTTGAGCTCACAGCTGCTCTTTGTCACTGTGGTTAATGGACATGTTCCCCAGCAGTTGACGACTTGTTTAATAACCTGACCCCATCAATTTTCCTTACAGAGAGTTTACTAGCATGTTGTCAAAGACAACAAGCTCTCCCTCAATATGAGCAAGATTCAGGGATAGTTTCTTCCCAGCTGTTATCAGGCAACTGAACCATCCTACCGTAACCAGAGAGCAGTTCTGAACCACTATATCCCACATCGGGGACCCTCAAACTATCTTTGATCGTACTTTACTGGCTTTACCTTGCACTAAACGTTAATCCTTTACCATGTGTTCACTGACACAGGCTCGATCATAATCATGTATTGTTTTTCCGCTGACTGGTTAACACGCAACAATAGCATTTCACTGAACCTCGATACACGTGACAATAAACTGAACTCAACTGATTAAGGAGCTGGTCAACAATTTCAGGAAGTGGGGGGAGTACAAACCATCGTTTCTATGAAAGGTGCTGAAGTGCTTGAGAGTAGTAAGTTCTTAGATTCAAATATCGGCATCAATTTTTCCTGGTACAACCACATTGTTGCCAGGACCAATAAAGCCCACCAACACCTCAACATCTGCAGATGATTAAGGAATCTTGGTATTTCTCCAAAGACTCTTATCAGTTTCTTAGATGCACCATAGAAAGCATCAAATCCAACTGCATCTTAACTTGATATGACAAACACTCATCAACCCTGTCCAAAACTGCAAGAAATTGCAGAAAGTTGTGAACATAATCCTCAAATAAGTATTCTTCTCATTATCTCCATCTATGCTTTGCACTGCCTCAGGAACGCAGTCAGCTTAATCAAAGACCATTCTGAGCACCAGTGATTCTCTTCCTCCCCCCCTCTCCCCCCTCACCCTTATTGCACAAAAATTACAAAAGCTTGAAAGAACAAAGCACCAGACTCTTATCAGATTCTTGAATGGATATGCGAAGGATGAATTCCCATTCTTCCAATCAACCTCATTACTTTACTTGTACTTTTTTTAATCTGCACTTTCTCTGTAGCTGTAACAATATATTGTGCTCTTTGTTTATTTTCTCTTTAGGATTACCTGATTTATGATTTGCCTAGACACACTCAAAACAAAGTTTTACACTGTATCCACGCACGTGACAATAATAACCAATACCAATTCCAATTCCAATACCATTCCCATTTCTCAGATGCTAACAAAGTTTTCTGTGTTGGCTCATGATGAAAACTGGAATGACTATTTAACATGTACATTATGGTGTGTTAGAATTTACAGCTTAAATCGATATTAACGTGGATCTCAATTATCTTAAACCGGAAGACTAAACAGTGAATGTGGTATGTTTAGTTTAGTTCAGTTTAGCTTAGTTTAGTTTAGATTAGTTTAGTTTAGTTTAGCTTAGTTTAGAAAGACAGAATGGAATCAGGCCCTTCCGACCACTGAGTACTTGCCGACCAACATCACCCATTCACACTAGTTCCATCCTACATACTAGGGACAATTTACAGAAGCCAATTAACCTACAAACCTGCATGTCTCTGGAGTGTGGGATGAAACTGGAGCACCTGGAAGAATCTCACGCAGTCACAGGGAGAATAAACAAACACCATACAGATGGCATCCATAGTCAGGATCAAACCCAGGTCTCTTGAGCTGTAAGGCAGCAACACTACTGCCGTGCCACTGTACCACCATCAGGTACTGCCACCACTGCATCGCAACATGCAGATTTCTTAAAATGTCTTTCAGAGAGAGCTTGGTACCAGACTCAGCCTTAGGAAATGAAAATAGGCTCATGGAAAATGTGCTTGTGGGACACCATTTAGATTTAGCATAGTAATGGAAATGGGCAAAATAGAGCACAAATAACATTTGAAAATTGGGGTGCTGAGTGTACCAGACTGAAATAAGATTGTGCAGAAGTTGACAAGGATAGAAGTAAATTATTGTCAGAAAAAATAGGGGTTTGGAGCAAATATGTCCTTCATAAGACTAAACAGATTTCCAAATCTTGATGTACAGGGTGTTGAAGGCACTGCAATCTCAATGCTGCAGATAGCTTCCTGGAATACAGAGAGTGCAGAAATGAATATGAAAATAAAATAAGGAAAGCAATGAGGGTGAATAAAAAAATAAAGGCAGTTGAAATGAAGGAAACACAATGCTGAGTTATAAATAAAAAGGAAAGATAACAGGGTAAAGGGCAAAAGGAGGAACAAGGAACTGCAGGTGCTGGTTTACAAAAGAAGGACCCAAATGCCAGAGTAACTCAATGCGTCAGGCAGCATCTCTGGAGAGCATGGATCGGTGACGTTTCAGGTCAGGACCCTTCTTTAATTTGAGTGCGCCGAGGGAGGAGAAAGCTGGAAGAAATGAGGGACAGGACAAGGCCTGGCAAGTGATAGGTGGATACAGGTAAAGGTGTTTCTTTGATAGGCAAATGGTTGGACAGAGGCCAGAGATGAAACAACAGAAGGTGTGAGATATGGGTTGAAGAGTTGAGAATTGTGAAGCCAGTGGGAGAAATGTAGATGAAAGGGAAGGACAGAGGGAGAAATAGGTGAGAGTCGAGGTGAAGCACAGGGGAAGGGGAGAGTAAGATTTAGGGGGGGGGGGGAGGTGGGAGAATGGGCATTTATGTTAATTACCTAAAATTGGTGAATTCAATGTTCATACCTTAGGGTATTAAGCTACCCAGGTGGAATATGAGGTGATGTTCCTCCATTTTGCATGTGGCTTCACTCTGGCAATAAAGGAGACCCAAAATAGAAAGGTCAATATGGGAATGGGAAGCGGAGATGACATGGCTAGCAACCAAGAGATCCAGTAGATCTTGGCAGGCCAAGCGAAAAGATGGCCGAGTCAAAGCTTGGTAAAATAGGTCACCGGGAACGCTGGATGTGGTAGATGAGGTTAGAAGAGCTGCACATTAACCTCTGACTTACTTGGAAGGACTGTTGTGGTACCTGGATCATTGTGCCGAGGAGGTACAGGGGAAAGTATCTGGGGACAGGGTGGTTGGGTAGAAAGGAATGAGTGAACCAAAGAGCTGCAGGGGGAATAGTTTGAGCAGTAGGTATAAAGCGGTGGATATGGAAAGATGTGCCTGATGTTTGGATCACTTTGGAGGTGGCATAAATGTCAGAGAAGAATGCGTTGGATGTAGAGGCTGGTGGGGTGAAAGGTGAGGACAGGGGAACTCTATTTTGTTCCCTGAACGGAGGGGGAGTGAGAAGAAGGGCCAAAAGGAGGCAAATGGAATTTAGCTTGGAATAGTGTGAGAACGCATATAGGGAGGAAGAACAAATGAAGAGAAGACAGATAATAAATGATGAAGGCCCTAATTAGTTGGGAACAGACAATTGTGGAATGTAGACACAAATGTTGGAGTAATTCAGTGGGACAGGAAGCATCTCTGGAGAGAAGGAACAGGTAACGTTTTGGGTAAAGATCCTTTTCAGACACTGGAGTGCATGTCCACAGTTCTCTGAAGGTAGTAAAATAGCCAGATAAGGGGATTAGGAAGATTTACAAAGCTAAAACACAATATAAGCACCGGGATATTAAAATGGGACCGTGTAACGCAATGCTGAAGCCACAGCTGGAGTTAGGCTAAACAATTCTAGTCACCAAACTATAGGTGTTGAGGCTGGCTAATATGGCAAGGAGGATTTTGGGGAGATTTAATCAATGTGTTTACAAATATGAGAAGGATATACAAGCTGAATAGGAAGCCCTTCTCTCCCCCCTCCCCCCCCCCCCACCCTCAGATCAGTCTGAAGAAGGGTCTCGACCGAAACGTCGCCTATTTCCTGCGCTCCATAGATGCTGCTTCACCCGCTGAGTTTCTCCAGCAGTTTTGTCTACCTTCGATTTTCCAGCATCTGCAGCTCCTTCTTAAACACAGTGTATGGTAAGTCCTTTAAAAGGAGAAGGGGGGAGAACGAGTGGAGACACTTTTAAGAAGCCAGCAACATTTAATAAGCCAGAGACACACAGATGTGAAGTTTGGCAGCATTTAACTGTTCTCCTTGGTTCTGAAAACTCGTGCTTACGTTTTTTTCCCCAATGAGCCAATGAAAATGACCGGTCAGCAAAGGCGATTAACTAAAACTACTTACAACTACCTCGACTATCCATAAATACATGGCAACCTCACTACAACCGCACCTACGACTACAGGATTACTGATTTTTTCCATGCCGAACAATTTTTGGTGTTGAAATATTTGTGGCAACCATCCTGGGGCCGCGACAAGTTCCCAGAATGCGGGAACCTCTCACAACCATGAAGGAGAGTCGCGAGAGACCAACAGTGAACATATGGCGACATTGTGGCGATCATGTAGCGGGCGCAAAGTCTACTGCACACGCCTAAAAAGTCACCTAAGTGGGACAGGCCCATTAGTTTAACAGGAGAAAAATCAATCAGAAGTTGAAGAACTTACTTTTTGGTCAACGGCCAATATGGATCTGGGAGTTTACTTCGGAGTCACGTGAGTGACTCTGTGAAGAAAACCCCGTCCAGTCGCATACGTGTCATATCGTCAGACGCCAAGCGGTGAGTGAAATAACCTGAAGGTAAGTACTTTCACTTTCACTTCAGGCCAACTTTCTTCCGTGGAAACTGTGTGCTGAGTGCAGGGAAGTAAAAACTATGGAGAAAGGGGGAAAAAGTAAAGGGAAGCGTACCGCAGTTAAAACTCAAGAGGACAGAGGGTCTGAGAGTAGCGGGCGCCCGAGTAAAAGTTAGCGGCAGAAAAGCCAGCGACTACAGAAACGGTTACTAAAAGTACCATTACAGCACCTATAGGGTGTAAGGGCAAAAAGAAAACTAACAGGCCAGTAGACTCGGATGAGTCAGACCCGGAGACCCCACCTCAGAAAGAAGTCATGTCAGATCGGGTCGCGCAACTGGAATTCCTCATGTGGTAAATGATTTACAAAGGCACACTCCAGAAGGAGTACAGTCAGCGTTGGCCTGAAGGAGAGCCCGCGCAGGGAGCACCCAGGAAAGGTCCTGGGAAACGTTGGCCTACTGGAGAACTGGAGCCAGGATTGGTTGGCCTACAAGAAAGCCAGTACAGGAATGTCTGGAGAAAGACAAGATAGGCGTTGGTCTACAGGAGAGACAGCGCTAGCAGCAACCAAAAAAGGGCTGCCAGTATGTGGCTCTATGGAAGAGCCTGCAAGAATGCCTGGAAAAGGGTTTACTATGCATAGGCCTATGGTAGAGCCAGCACTGGAAACATCTGGTGGAAATACCAGTTCAACCCCACTATGAGGAGGAATTTCCAGGGCAGCAAGATTCTGATAATAAATCATATGAGGACCAAAGCCCAATCATGGCTCGTTTTCACGGGGCGACTTGACGCAAGATGTAGCCAGAGTGGGAGTGGTCGTGGTCTAGTACGATATCACACGATATAATGGGGTAGAGTAAAGAGTTCCCACGGTACTCGGCAATTCTGTCATTTGTGCGAGTGACTTGTCCGTCTCCCGATCTTTCCCGAATGAACATCGTGGACTGTAGTGTAGTTAATCACATGGCACAAATGATGTTACTTTGTTGTCATACACTATATTCGTTTTTTTCACCCGAGCTCTTTAATGAGCTGAAGAATAATCTGTGTTTTTTTAGACAAATGTTGTTTGGTGTGATGCACCTTCTCTGAATATGTGCAAGAAGTCGTCTTTTTATTTTGTCAAATATGAATAAACACTGTATCTCACATTGACCGTGATTATTGTGTTATTTTATGATCTACTGAGAGGTGAAACTTTCAGTCTGAAGAAACTTCAGCCCGAAACGCCACCCGTTCCTTCTCTCCAGAGATGCTGCATGTCCTGCTGAGTTGCTCCAAGCAACTGGTGTCTATCTTCAAAGGACTGACCAGGACTGCCTCTCTCTCTCTCTCTCTCTCTCTCTCTCTCTCTTCCCCCTCCCTCTCTCTCACACAGGCATGAATGGATGAACTCCGCGGGCCAGGCAGCATCTACGGAGGGAAATGGACAGGCGACCCATTCTTCAGGCTGCCTTATGTCTCTTCCCCCCCCCCCCCCCCCCTCACCCCACTCCCACCCACATACACGAATGCTGGAGAAACTCAGCGGGTGCAGCGGGGCCGAAACGTTGTCTATTTCCTTCGCTCCATAGATGCTGCTGCACCCGCTGAGTTTCTCCAGCATTCGCGTGGTGGGTGGAAGTTGGGGGGGGGGGAGAGACATAAGGCAGCCTGAAGAATGGGTCGCCTGTCCATTTCCCTCCGAAAATGCTGCCTGGCCCGCGGAGTTCCTCCATTCATGCCTGTGTGAGAGAGAGGGAGGGAGAGAGAGAGAGAGAGAGAGGCACACACAAGGTGGATGCGAAATCTTACCTGCCTGTTTCAGTGACAGACACCCACCGCCAGTAAATGAAGACACCCCCATCTGTCTCCCCCTCCTCTCCCTCGACTCCCCCACCTTTCCCTCCCAACTCCAGTCCTGTCCCGACCCCCTGGGAAACTGAAGGTTTCCCGCTGTAATTAAAGAGTTCCCACGGTAGACTGTAAAACTGGGACCCTGGTTCTGGACTCCCCCAACATCGGGAACATTCTTCCTCCATCTAGCCTGTTCAATCCCGTAGATACGATTAGACAGGTATCTAGTTATTTAATTAATTTAATGGTTTCTATCGCCCAGCCTCTCATCTTTCAATCGGGTTCGGCCAGGAAGGAACTGCAGATGCTGGATTAAAACGAAGATAGACACAACATGTAGCTCAGCGGGACAAGCAGCATATCAGAAGGGTCTCGACCCGAAATGTCACCAATTCCTTCTCCCCAAAGATGCTGCCTGCCGTCGAACTCATTCTCTTTAAACCGGCATCTGCTGTTCCTTCCGACACATACACAAGAAATAAGCAACTTTTCGGGCCGAAACGTTGCCTATTTCCTTCGTTCATAGATGCTGCTGCACCCGCTGAGTTTCTCCAGCATTTGTGTGTGTGGGTGGGAGTTGGGGGGGTAGAGAGATAAGGCACCCCTGGGGGAAGGCTCGCCTGTCAATTTCCCTCCGTGGATGCTGCCTGGCCGCGGAGTTCCTCCAGTTAGAACTGCTTTCAGACAAAAAGAGACACACTGACATTAATGAAATGTTTGTTAGCTAGTTTTATTAGATTTGTATGTAAATAGCCAACTGGCTGGATTCACTCTATCCAACTCCTTCACCGTCCAGGAGTTCCCACGGTGACCGCAAGAGTTACTACGGATATCGCACGGGACACTTCGTTCATAAAATGTTGCAATGCTCAACCACAAGTGCACAAGACACTCTTGGACAAATTCAAACATGTTTGAATTTTCTCCCGAGTACCCAAGGTACACGATTACCTGCCGTTAGCGCCACGGTGGTCCACGAATGCAGTACTGTTACCGCACAAGGTTGCCACGATGTCAAACTCTGGTTACCTCTTGCGTCAAGTCGCACCGTGAAAAGGGGGTTTAAAAGGGGGTTTAACAGAGCCCAGAGTACCAGGTCTGGCCCAAAAATTCTCAGGTCCCAGACTGAAAGGGCAACCATTGGCAGAATAATAGCATTAACAATAAATTCAATAGTCAATAGTCAATAGTCTATTTAATTGTCATTTGGACCCCTGGAGGTCCAAATGAAATGCCGTTTCTGCAGCCATACATTACACACAAATAGACCCCGGACACAACATAATTACATTTTACATAACATCCATCACATAGCTGTGATGGAAGGCCAAAAAAAACTTATCTCTCCACTGCACTCTCCCCCCCCCCCCCCCCCCGATGTCAGAGTCAAAGTCAAAGCCCCGGCTGGCGATGGCGATTGTCCCGCGGCCATTAAAGCCACGCCGGGTGATGCGAGGTCGCACACCGGGTCTTGGTGTTAGAGACCCCGGTGTGCGCTCGCAGAGTCCCGGGCCATTCCAAGCCGCGCGGGCAGTGGTGTTAGGCCCGCTCCAGGAGCTCTTCGACCCCACAACTCGGGCGGGGGAAGTCGCCGTTGCAGGAGCCCCGAAAAGCGGTCTCCCTCCAGGGATCCGCGGGCTCCCGGTGCCGCCGTCCGCAGACCCGCAGTAGCAGCCTCCGCATCAGCAGCAGCAGCAGCGGCAGCGCTCCTCCACCGCTCCACCCGCTCCGGTCTCGGCCAGCTCCACGACGGCGGCGGTGAGTCGTAGCACCAGAGTCCCCAGCTTCTTCCTGTTGGAGGCCGCTCCTCGTTGCGGCCTCAACGACAATTGAGACCCGACGAGAAAAGGTCGGGTCTCCAGTGCAGGGAGAGAGATCAAAAGTTCCCCCCCCCCCTCCCACCCCACCCCCACCCCCCCACACACACACCCCAACATAAAATAACATAAACTACATAAAAACACAGACAAAAAATAATAAAAACGCGGACAGGCTGCAGAGGCCGCTGCTGACCAGAGTCGCGCCGCCTACCGGATGATTACTTGCTTTCCCATCAGTTGGGAAGAACTAACTATTTGATGAGACTGTCAAAAAATATGAAACCCGCAGAATTGCGCACTGCTAGCAGTCCCAGCAGTAAATAATGTAATATGGGGCATTTGGCACCGCAGTAAGTACACAAGAAATGAAGTTACAGCGAGTATTGAGATTACTGGGGTCAAGTATTACGGCTTTTGCCAGAGACCTGGAGGAAGAACATGTGACAACGTCACAACAGGATGTTTTGGCACTAATGTGTAATGCACACTTTGAAATAAACTGTATTTGTAAAAGACCTAACATACATCCTAAGTTTGCAGGGCTCTGTAAACCATCTAATATACAATTGCCGAACCTGCTCTTTGGAGAAAACCTAGCCAAAAGGGTGAAAGACCTGAATGAAGAAGCGAAAACCGTGGGAATGATTAAACCACCGGTACCTGGCAGATCGGTTCGAAGGCAATATCCCTATCGAAGGATGACTGGAGCTGGTGAAAGAACAATTTGTTCGTAACCGTATACGCGCTATTGGCGCACTGCTCCAGGGCGTGAGGTTTGGTATTCCCACGAGGGGCAAGAGACAACATTTGGCACCAGCAACCCCTGAGGTAGGTGGGTCTGGTCCTGGAAGAAACATATTAAATGGTCCACATTCGCAATACGGGGGAAGGTTACAATATTTCCTAAAAGAATGGCGAAAAATAACATCTGATGCATTTATACTGTGCAGGATTATGGGGTTCAGAATTGAATTTTACCCACATTTGGATCCTCCTACTCAACATGTTCCAAGGCGAGGGGGCTTTGACTTTGACTCTGACATGGGGGGGGGGGGGGGGAGAGAGTACAGTGGAGAGATAAGTCTTTTGGCCTTCCATCACAGCGATGTGATGGATGTTTATGTAAATTATGTTGTGTCTTGGGTCTATTTGTTTGTAATGTATGGCTGCAGAAACGGCATTACGTTTGGACCTCAAGGGGTCCAAATGACAATTAAATTGAGTCTTGAATCTTGAATGTGTATTTTCTCAAAAGAAGAGAATATGAACATTCAAGCGGAACTTGAAAAATTAAGACGGAAAGGGGTCATTGAAAAGACAGTTCACCAAAACCACCAATTTGTATCTAGCATTTTTCTTAGAGCAAAAAAGAGAGAGTATATTTAATTGTCATTTGGACCCCTGGAGGTCCAAATGAAATGCCGTTTTCTGCAGCCATACATTACACACAAATAGACCCCAGACACAACATAATTACATTTTACATAAACATCCATCACATAGCTGTGATGGAAGGCCAAATAAACTTATCTCTCCACTGCACTCTCTCCCCCCCGATGTCAGAGTCAAAGTCAAAGCCCCCGGCTGGCGATGGCGATTGTCCCGCGGCCATTAAAGCCACGCCGGGTGGTGCGAGGTCGCACACCGGGTCTTGATGTTGGAGCCCCCGGTGTGCGCTCGCAAAGTCCCGCATTCCAAGCCGCGCGGGGCAGTTGTGCTAGGCCCCGCTCCAGGAGCTCTTCAACCCCGCAACTCGGGCGGGAGAAGTCGCCGTTGCAGGAGCTCCGAAAAGCGGTCTCCCTCCAGGGAGCCGCGGGCTCCCGGTGCCGCCGTCCGCAGACCCGCAGCAGCAGCCTCCGACTCAGCAGCAGCAGCGGCGGCAGCAGCAGCAGCAGCAGCAGCAGCAGCAGCAGCAGCAGCGGCAGCGGCAACGCTCCTCCACCGCTCCACCCGCTCCGGTCTCGGCCAGCTCCGCGACGGTGAGTCGGCACCTGAGTCCCCGGCTTCTTCCTGTTGGAGGCCGCTCCTCGTTGCGGCCCCAACGACAGCTGAGACCCGACGAGAAAGGTCGGGTCTCCAGTGCAGGGAGAGATTCAAAAGTTTCCCCCCCCCTCCCCACCCCACCCCCACCCCCCCACACACACACCCCAACATAAAATAACAAAAACTACATAAAAACACAGACAAAAAATAATAAAAACGCGGACAGGCTGCAGAGGCCGCTGCTGACCAGAGTCGCGCCGCCTTGGATGGTGATTGCAGAATCATTCTTGATTTAACAAGTCTTAACCCTTTTGTACATGGAGACATTTGCCAATGCTTTGCAGCTAATTTCAAGAGAATGGTATATGGCCAGCATAGATCTGCAAGATGCATATTACTCTGTGACTGTGCATGGTAATGATCGAAGATATTTAAAATTTAAAATTTAACTGGATGAATCAATAATGGCAGTTCAAAGCATTGCCTAATGGTTTAACCTCAGCCCCTAGAATATTTACAAAATTGTTAAAACCAGTCCTAGCATTGCTAAGGGCCCAGGGCCATTTGATAATGGCTTATTTGGATGATATTTTAATTGTGGGTGACACTCGAGCTACAACAGAAGCATCAGTGTCAGAAGTCAAGCTCACATTTGAGAGGCTGGGTTTCGTAATACATCCAGATAAATCAATGTTGGCTCCAAGCAAAACAATTGATTACTTGGGATTCACTATTAATTCAGAACACATGATAGTGACTTTACCCAAGGATAAAAGGCTGCAGTTAATTGAGGGTTGCAGCAAACTTATTCCAGAGCATCAACCATCAATTAGGCAAGTGGCGAGCTTACTTGGCAAACTAATCGCTTCATTTCCAGCTGTGCAGTTCGGGCCACTGCATTATCAGCAACTGCAGCGAGCAAAGGTACAGGCATTGAGGAGACATTTTGGGCATGTTGATAGGCCCATGCAATTACCAGTAACAGCAATTGCTGATATACAATGGTGGATTAAGAGTGTCTCATATGCTTCCAGAGAAATTCTGGTTGAAACACCTGCTATCATTCTACAGACTGATGCAAGTGCGCTAGGTTGGGGCGCTACTGATACCATTACCAGCTGTGGAGGTAGATGGAATGTGGAAGAGGTAACTTTGCTCGAAGCACATGGAATTAATTACCTAGAATTGTTAGGTACATTTTACGAGCTTAAAGCTTATTGCTCTAATGTGCAAAATCTGCATGTACAGGTTCAGATTGACAACACTACAACTGTAGCATATGTCAATCACATGGGTGGAATCAAGTCAGAATCGTGTGACAGATTGGCAAACGTTATCTGGCACTGGTGTATTATTCGAAACATTTGGCTTTTGGCATTCTACCTATCAGGTAGATTCAACATAATTGCAGACACCAGGTCATGTAAATTCAATGACAATACGGAATGGATGTTAAATCGTGACATTTTTAATAAAATTGTTACACAATTTGGAATGCCAGAAATTGACTTGTTTGCATCTAGATTGAACCACCAATTGCCTAAATATATTTCATGAGAACCAGATTCAGGTGCAACAGCGCTGGATGCATTCTAGCTAAAGTGGGGTGGAATGTTTTAATATACATTTCCTCCCTTTTATCTCATTAGTAGGTGTCTACAAAAGATCAAGCAGGACTCTGCCTCATGAGTGTTGGTGGTCTCAGATTGGCCTACACAACCGTGGTACCCACTAGTGCTAAAAATGGTCACAAAACCTCTTAAAGGTTTTCCAAGACAAGAAAACCTACATGTGCACCCTGTATCTGGTGATTTGCATCCTTTACATGATCGCATTGGCCATATCTCGGAAGAGGACTATCAGATCGCACTGTGGATGTAATTGCAGCAGCCTGGAGGGATAGTATCCAGAAGCAGTACATTTCTTACATAAGGAAATGGGAGGTGTTTTGCGCAAGGCAGAATATTTCATACCACACTGCAGACATCCCAGAAGTTTTAGAGTTTCTGTCAACACTCTATTTTGATTTCAATTTAAGTTACAGTGCGATCAATACTGCAAGTAGTGCCCTCGCTGCATATTTATGGAGAGAGTCAGGACAACATCTGATAGGATCACACCCGTTGGCCTGTAGGTATATGAAAGGAATTTTCCAATTCAAAACCTCCTAGACACAGATATACAGAAATCTGGAATGTGAGGGATGTGCTGATGTCACTTCGGGAATGGAATCCCATTTCAGCTTTGTCGCATTAGTTTCAGCACAAAGAGTACAGACATTACTGAAATTACGTATAGATAAGATTGTAATGACAGCAGATGCAATTACATTATATGTCTATGATTTACTCAAACAGAGCAGACCTTGAGTCACAGGGTGTAAGTTGATCTTTGCAGCATATCCGGCGGATCCAAAGACT
>JAWMAR010002814.1:0-52012 GCA_036785375.1 Leucoraja ocellata
TTTATGTACAGGACATATCTATCCATGCACTGTATACTTGTATTAATATTTATGCATTTCAAATATGTATGTCATGTTTTATACTTTGGCAATATAACAATGTAGTTTATCATGCCAATAACGTTTTTAAATTGAAATTTAAAATTGAGTGGGGGCGAGAGGGAGAGAAGGGAAGAGAAAGAAAGAGAGAGGGAGGATGAGAGAATAGAGAGGGAGAGAAAAGGAAAGCGAGAGAGAGGGGGAGAGGGAGAGGGGGGAGAGGGAGAGAGCTGGAGAGAGAGGGAGAGACAGAGGGAAGAGAGGCGAGAGAAATAGAGAGAGAGTGAGAGTGAGGGAAAGAGGGTGGAGAAAAAAAGAAATTGGGAGAGAGAGATAGAGAGAGAGGGAGGAGGAGATGGAGGAAGGAGAGAGAGATAGAGAGAGGGAAAGGAAGGAGAGACAGAGAAAGGAGAGAGAGAGGAAGGAGAGAGAGAGAGAGAGAAGGAGAGAGAGAGAGAGGAAGGAGAGAGAGGGAGAGAGAGGAAGGAGAGAGAGGAAGGAGAGAGAGGAAGAAAGGGTGAGAGAGGGAGGAAGAGAGGAAGGAAGAGAGGAAGAAAGGAAGAGAGGGAGGGAGAGAGGGCGGGAAAGAGATAGAGAGAGAGAGATAGAGAGAGAGAGAGAGAGGGCGGGAAGAGAGAGAGAGAGGGTGGGAAAGAGATAGAGAGAGAGAGAGCGGGAAAGAGAGAGAGAGAGAGAGAGGGCGAATGAGGGCGAGAGAGAGAGAGAGAGAGAGAGAGAGAGAGAGAGAGAGAGAGAGAGAGAGAGAGAGAGAGAGAGAGAGAGAGAGAGAGAGAGAGAGAGAGAGAGAGAGAGAGAAAGAGAAAGAGAAAGAGAAAGAGAGAGCGGGAGAGAGAGAGAGAGAGAGGAGTGAGAGGGCGGGGGAGCGAGAGAGGAGAGAGGGCGGGAGAGAGAGAGAGAGAGAGAGAGAGAGAGGGCCGGGAGAGAGAGAGAGAGAGAGAGAGAGAGAGAGAGAGAGAGAGAGAGAGAGAGGGCAGGAGAGAGAGAGAGGGCGGGAGAGAGAGAGAGAGAGGGCGGGAGAGAGAGAGAGAGAGAGAGGGCGGGAGAGAGAGAGAGAGAGACAGAGAGAGAGAGGGGCCGGGGGAGAGAGAGGGGGCGGGAGAGAGAGCGAGAGAGAGGGAGAGAGTGAGAGAGGGAGTGGGAGTGGAGGGGGAGTGGGGTGGGAGGGGGGAGGGAGGGGGGGGAGGGGGCAAGAGAGAGAGAGAGAGAGAGAGAGGGCGGGAAAGAGAGAGAGAGAGAGAGAGAGAGAGAGAGAGAGAGGGAGAGGAGAGGGGAGAGGGAGAGAGAGAGAGAGAGAGAGAGGGAGGGAGAGAAAGAGAGAGAGTGGGCGTGGGAGAGAGAGAGAGAGAGAGAGAGAGAGAGAGAGAGAGGGGGCGGGAGAGAAAGCAAGAGAGAGGGAGGGAGTGAGAGTGGGAGTGGGAGTGGGAGTGGGAGAGGGTGAGGGAGAGAAGTAAAGAAGTAGATGGAGAGAACAAAGGAGAGGGTGAGAGAGAGAGGAGAGAGTAAGTGAGAGCGAGAGAGAGAAAGGAGAGCGAGAAGGGAGTGGGGAGAAAGAGAGAGAGAAAGAATGAAAGAATGGGCAGGGGAGGAGGCTGGAGACCCGGTCAAAGGGTCCAGGTCAGGTTGTCAGATATGTGAAAAGAAAGAGCTATAGTTAAAAAATGGTAGGTCCCTTGCAGTCAGAACAGGTGAATTGATCATGGGGAACAAGGATATGGCGGACAATTGATAAACTACTTTGGTTCCGTCTTCACTAAGGAAGACATAAATAATCCTGCTGGAAATAGCAGGGGACCGGGGGTCAAAGGAGTTGGAGGAATTGAGTGAAATCCAGGTTAGTCGGGAAGTGGTGTTGGGTAAATTGAATGGATTAAAGGCCGATAAATCCCCAGGGCCAGATAGGCTGCATCCCAGAGTACTTAAGGAAGTAGCTCCAGAAATAGTGGATGCATTAGTAATAATCTTTCAAAACTCTTTAGATTCTGGAGTTGTTCCTGAGGATTGGCGGGTAGCAAACGTAACCCCACTTTTTAAGAAGGGAGGGAGAGAGAAAACGGGGAATTACAGACCAGTTAGTCTAACATCGGTAGTGGGGAAACTGCTAGAGTCAGTTATTAAAGATGGGATAGCAGCACATTTGGAAAGTGGTGAAATCATTGGACAAAGTCAGCATGGATTTACGAAAGGTAAATCATGTCTGGACGAATCTTATAAATTGTTCGAGGATGTAACTAGTAGCGTGGATAGGGGAGAACCAGTGGATGTGGTGTATCTGGACTTCCAGAAGGCTTTCGACAAGGTCCCACATAAGAGATTAGTATACAAACTTAAAGCACACGGCATTAGGGGTTCAGTATTGATGTGGATAGAGAACTGGCTGGCAAACAGGAAGCAAAGAGTAGGAGTAAACGGGTCCTTTTCACAATGGCGGGCAGTGACTAGTGGGGTACCGCAAGGCTCAGTACTGGGACCCCAGCTATTTACAATATATATTAATGATCTGGATGAGGGAATTGAAGGCAATATCTCCAAGTTTGCGGATGACACTAAGCTGGGGGGCAGTGTTAGCTGTGAGGAGGATGCTAGGAGACTGCAAGGTGACTTGGATAGGCTGGGTGAGTGGGCAAATGTTTGGCAAATGGAGTATAATGTGGATAAATGTGAGGTTATCCATTTTGGTGGCAAAAACAGGAACGTAGACTATTATCTAAATGGTGGCCGACTATGAAAAGGGGAGATGCAGCGAGACCTGGGTGTCAAGGTACACCAGTCATTGAAGGTAGGCATGCAGGTGCAGCAGGCAGTAAAGAAAGCGAATGGTATGTTAGCTTTCATAGCAAAAGGATTTGAGTATAGGAGCAGGGACATTCTACTGCAGTTGTACAGGGTATTGGTGAGACCACACCTGGAGTATTGCGTACAGTTTTGGTCTCCAAATCTGAGGAATGACATTATTGCCATAGAGGGAGTGCAGAGAAGGTTCACCAGACTGATTCCTGGGATGTCAGGACTGTCTTATGAAGAAAGACAGGTTTATACTCTCTAGAATTTAGGAGATTGAGAGGGGATCTTATAGAAACATACAAAATTCTTAAGGGATGGACAGGCTAGATGCAGGAAGATTGCTCCCGATGTTGGGGAAGTCCAGGACAAGGGGTAACAGCTTAAGGATAAAGGGGAAATCCTTTAAAACCGAGATGAGAAGAACTTTTTCACACAAAGAGTGGTGAATCTCTGGAACTCTCTGCCACAGAGGGTAGTTGAGGCAGTTCATTGGCTATATTTAAGAGGGAGTTAGATGTGGCCTTGTGGCTAATGGGATCAGAGGGTATGGAGAGAAGGCAGGTACGGATACTGAGTTGGATGATCAGCCATGATCATATTGAATGGCGGTGCAGGCTCGAAGGCCGAATGACCTACTCCTGCACCTAATGTCTATGTGTCTACGTCTCCCCGGAGCGAGAGCTGTTCACAGGTCACCCTCACGGGGGAGTCCACTACACACCGACCCTGCCGCCAATTAGCCCCCCTTCCCCTTCACCCCCTCCCCCTCGCTCCACTCCCCACCCCACGCCACCAACCCACACAACTTTCCCCCCTTCACCCCCTCCCCCTCGCTCCACTCCCCACCCCACGCCACCAACCCCACACAACTTGCCCCTGCAACACAGGAGCAGCGGGAGATCGCTGTGTCCCAGCGCCAGTGACCCGGTTCCACCCTGACTACGAGTGCTGTCTGTACAGTTTGTACCTGCGTGGGTTTCTCCGGGTGCTCTGGTTTCCTCCCACACTCCACGTTTACAGGTTCATTGAATTTGTCCCCAGTGTGTGTAGGATAGTGCTAGTGTGTACGGGCATCGCTTCCATGGGCCGAAGGGCCTGTTTCCATGCTGTATCTCTAAAGCTGCACTACCACAGAACCCGCTAAACAGCCGCCGTACAGAATGTGTTCAGAGCTGCTGCGGGCCGGATAAAACCTCGTGACGGGCCGGATGTGGCCCAGGGGCCATAGTTTGGAGAGCCCTGCTTTACAGAATGAGGGTTCCCCTCTCCCATCATAGATGTGACCCTCACTCGTGTTTCCTCGGTAACCCACAGCTCTGCCCTTCCTCCCCCTCTCCCTATTCACAACAGAGACAGAGTCCTGCTAGTCCTTACCTTTCACCCCATCAGCCCTCATATACAACACATAATCCTGCGATATTTACGCCAGCTCCAACATTATCCCACCACTAGTCACCTCTTCCCATCTCCACCCCTTTCCACCTTCCACAGAAACCCTTCCCTCCGCAACTCCCTGGTTAACTGGTCCCTTCCCACCCAAACCACCCCCTCCCAGGTACCTTCCCCTGCAGGAGATGCAACATTTACCCCTAGACCTCCTCCCTGAATCTGTCCTGACACCCCAACAGTCCTTTCAGATTAGGCAAAGGTTCACTTCACCTCCTCCAACCTCATCTACTGTCTCCGTTGTACAAGATGTGCTCTTTTATACATCGGCAAGACCAAACATACACGGGGCGATCGTTTAGCTGAACACCTTCACTCAGTCCGCCTGAATCTAACTGATCTCCTGGTTGCTAAACACTTTAATTCTCCTTCCCATTCCACACTGACCTTTCTGTCCTTGGTCTCCTCCATTGTCAGAGTGAGGTTAAACACAAATTGGAGGAACAGCAACTCATATTTCTCTTGGGCAACTTACAGCCCAGTGGTATGAATATTGATTTCTCTAACTTCAAGTAACCCCGGCATTCCCTCTCCTCTCTATCCCTCCTCCACCCAAGTTGCACCAGCTTCTCGTTTTCACCCAACAAACAGCCAACAATGGCCCGTTTCCTTACATTTTTGCACATCTTTCATTCATTGTTCTTTATCTCTCTACATCATCGTCTATATCTCTCGTTTCCCTTTTCCCTAACTAGTCTGAAGAAGGGTCTAGTCCAAAACGTCACCCATTCCTTCTCTCCAGAGATACTGCCTGTCCCACTGAGTTACTCCAGCATTTTGTATCTATCTTCAGTTTAAACCGGCATCTGCAGATTCCTTCCCACACAATTAAAGTTTGCCTGCAGTTCCCTGATTTGTGCAGAATCCTCACTCACATTTTGGGTCTTGGTTTGACATCCACATTGTGGTCCATGTGATTCCAGCTCCTTGGCATATTCATCACCGTACCAGACCAGCAACTCACAGTGAGGAGGAACCGGCTTGCAGGTCCTGTAGTAAATGTTGCCCCGGTGCTGGAAGGCAACAAGGTTCTGTTCCTCCTCATTTCTGGCACAGTTGACAAATCTGGAACACAACAAGCAGAGATAGAGGGGACAACAGTCGCTTACAATTATAAAGTGAACACAGAATGTAAAGTCTATTAATAAAGTCTGTAGAATGACAGATGTCCCCGGCCATGGCCCAAATTCAACCTTAAATATCGAACACCCTTTGTCAGTTCTCTGCTGAAGGAAACTGAAGGTAGACAAAAATGCTGGAGAAACTCAGCGGGTGAGGCAGCATCTATGGAGCGAAGGAAATAGGCAACGTTTTGGGCCGAAACCCTTCTTCAGACTGATGTATCAAAGGTATTTTATTAGTCACATACACACTAGGTGTAGTGAAAAGCTTATTGCCATTTTGCAACACATAAAGAAAGAACAGACATAACATTAATAAGAGTTTTAAACATAAAAAACATCCCCCCAAATGGTTCCCATTATGAGTGAAGGCACAAAGTCCAGTCCCCAACCCCAGTTCACCCATAGTCAGGCCTATTAAGGCCTCCACAGTTGACTCTACGGAGGCCCGATGTTCCAGGCCGTTGTCGCCGGCTTATGTTGCTCCGGCATCGGGAGAGTCATCTCCACGGCCTGGGAACCCTGGAACGGCCACTTCCGTACTGGAGGCCGCGGCTTCCGAAGCCGACACGGCCGCGCCGGTTGGAGCTCCACTACTGGCGATCTCGTCGCGAGATCCCAGGCTCCCGGTGTAAAGTTCAGCGCCACCGCTCGCAGCTGGTCGCTCCACAGACCCGCAGCTCCACGATGTTGTTCCCGGCGGTTCTTCAGCTCACCGGATCTCCAGCGCGGTGACCCAGGCAAGGCATCACCCGCTCCACGATAGCGCTCCAGCGCTGTGCCGCCGCCGAAGCCGAGGTTGTGGGCGGTCCACGACAGGAAACGCCGCTCCAGGCCCGCTGGTAGGCTGCGGGGACGGGTCGAAGCTGCAGCCCGGAGAAAAGCTGCCTCTCCGACCAGGTAGGGACCCTGAAAGGCAGTTCCCCCTCCCCCCCCCCACCCCCCACACAAAAAAAGTCTAGACCTCCAAACAAAACACTTAACTAACTAAAAATAAAACGATGAAAAGACAGACAGCTGCTGGCTGGGCAGCCGTACACAGGACAGCGGCCCCTCTGGAGGCGGGGGGGGGGGGGGGGGGGGGGGTGGGGGAAGGAAAGGAAGAGGTGGAGCCAGTGGCTGAGGGAGAGCTGAGAAGGGAGGAGAAAGTAAGTACCTGATATTGGAGAAGTCAATGTTCAAACCGCTGGGGTGTAAACGGCCCAAACAAAATATGAGTTGCTGCTCCTCCAATTTGCGGTGGTCCTCACTCTGGCCATGGAGGAGGCCCAGGACAGAAAGGTCGGATTGGAATGAGAGGGGGAGTTGAAGTGCTGAGCCACCGGGAGATCAGGTTGGTTAATGCAAACCGAGCGGAGGTGTTGGGTGATGCGATCGCCAAGCTTACGCTTGGTCTCATCGATGTAGAGCAGCTGACACCTAGAGCAGCGGATGCAATAGATGAGGTTGGAGGAGGTGCAGGTGAACCTCTGCCACTCCTGGAAAGACTGATTGGGTTTGTGAATGGAGTCAAGGGGGGAGGTTAAGCGACAAGTGTAGCATTTCTTGCGGTTGCAAGGGGAAGTGCCAGGAGAGGGGGTGGTTCGGGTGGGAAGGGACGATTTGACCAGGGAGTTACGGAGGGAGCGGTCTCTGTGGAAAGCAGGCAGGGGAGGAGATGGGAAGATGTGGCGAGTGGTGGGGTCACGTTGGAGGTGGTGAATATGACGGAGGATTATTTGTTGTACGTGACGGCTGGTAGGGTGGAAGGAAGCACGTGATGTGAGTGATTACTCAGGGTAGGCAGTCAGTCGGCTTTGAAAACAAATCTTAAACTGCGCATGCGCAGATTTTTCTCTCCGTAAAAATAAAAAATAAAAATAAAGACAGTAACAATTCAATTTGCCCAAGGTTTCCAAGTCTCCTTTATTCTGATTTACTGAATGGGTGGGGGGGTGAAGGGTGATGGCAGGAGGAGAGAGGGTGGGAAAAACAGGAGCAGCGGTGCTGGCTCGAAGGGCCGAATGGCCTCCTCCTCGACCTATTGATTATTGTCACACCGGGACAAGTTGAATCAGTTGTCATCTTATTGAATAACAACACTTGTTCAAGGGACCAATTGGGGGGAGAGTTCCTTTCACAGTGTGTGGAGAGTCTGTGCCAGGGGTTAAAGTTGTGGAGAGGGCAGGGAGCGTTGAGAAGGAGGGGGTCGGGGATAATGCCAGTAACTCACTCACTCACCGCTGCTGCGGCGCTCCGGTTGCGGAGCCACCGTATTGTAGCCGGGGATAGAAGCAGCTCGGGAGCTGCGAGCGGCCACCGGGACCCTACAGCAGAACTGGCCGCCACTTCAGCTCCTTCTGCCGGCCCGCTCACCTCTACCAGTGCTCTCTGTCTGAACATCTCTCACCTGCCGCTTGCCGACTTCGCTCATGTCAGCCGCTTCAGCAAATCCTTAATCCCCACAGCCGAGGTAACCTCAATCATGCTGTCGAATTGAAGGATTTGCGGAAGCGGCTGATATGAGTGAGGACAGCGAGCGGCAGGAGAGAGGGTTTTAGACGGAGAGATGCCAGAGGTGAGCGGGGGCCAGCAGAAGGCGCTGAGGTGTCGGCCGGTTCCAATGTCCGGCCCAGCGGCCACTCGCAGCCACTTGAGCTGCTTCCCTCCCCGGCCTGAATGCGGTGGCTCGTGCAAGGAGCGTCGCAAAGTGGCATGATCCCGACCCCCTCCTTCATAACATTCGTGCCCTCCCTGCAACTTTACCCAGGCCAGACTCCCCAAACACTGTGAAAGGAGCTCTCTCCCCACCCCCACACCCCGGGAAATACGGTATTTAAAAACATATAGCACCAAGAAATGTACTTACCACATTATTGGTACACAAACTCCATTCTTCTCTCTTTGTTTCCTAAGATACACTTAAGATAATGGCAATCCGTATTTGAAAACCCCGCCAAGAAACTAGCGCTGCACATGCGCAGTCCAGCAAAGGCAGAATTCTGCTGCCTTCAGCCCCGCTTGTCATTGACGGCTTGAAGCAGCGCTGACGGCACGTGGGCTGCACAGACCTTCACCTGTTGCAAGTGATGCGGATGAAAGGCACGGAGAATTATGCCGACCTAGAGATCGATCTCTTAAATAGGCATAATTCCCCCATGCCTTTACTATTTATATTTAGTAATTACCAGTTTTATAATTTTAGTCAGGGTCGGCAGTGTCTACCTTGCCCACCCTGACGGCACGTGCCTGGTGGAAGGTGAGGACAAGGGGGACTCTGCCCTTGTTACGAGTGGGGGGGATGGGGAATGAGAACAGAGATACGAGTGTAGAAGAGACCCTGGTGAGAGCCTCATCTATAGTCGAAGAGGGGACTAAAGGGGACTCATTCCCTTAAGAATGAGGACATCTCCGATGCCCTGGTTTGGAACACCTCATCCTGGGTGCAGATGCGGTGTAGATGGAGGAATTGGGAGTAGGGGATGGAGTCCTTACAGGAAGCAGGGTGGGAAGAAGTGTAATCCAGGTAGCCATAGCTACGCCTTGGATTTGGAGGAAATGGGAGGAGTCAAAGGAAAAAGTTGTTGAGGGTAAGGACCAGCTATGGCGAAGGAGAGTATCAGTAGACGGGGATTGGTTGGTTCTGCGGTGGAGGAAGAAACGGAGGCTTTAAGATCCCCCTGGTGGGAGATGGAGGTGTAGAGTGACTGGACATCCATGGGTGAAGATGAGGGATGGGGCTGGAAAACGGAAGTCATGGAGAAGACAAAGAGTCTGTGAAGTGTCTTGAACATAGGTAGGGAGGGATTTGACCGGGGGGGATAGGATGGAGTCGAGGTATGTGGAAATAAGTTCAGTGGGACACAAACTGGCAGAAACAAACCAGGACAGTCAGGATTGTGGATCTTGTGTAGAAGGTAAAATCGGGCCGTGCGGGGCTGGGGAACGATGAGGTTGGAGGCTTGGGAGGGTAGGGAGCCGGAAGTGATGAAGCCAGTGATAGTGGCCTGGTGCTCGTCTGTGGGGTCATGGTCCAGGGGTAAGTAGGTGGAGGTGTCTGAGAGTTGGCGCCCGGCCTCAGGCTGGTAGAGATCAGCGCGCCCAGACTACCACGGCATCTCCCTTGTCGGCGGGAAGGAAACTTGAACTTTGTTTCTCTTCCCACAGATGCAGCCTGACCTATGCAGTATTTTCTGTTGTTGTGCTACCCTAGTATTACTGTTGTTGTTATTGTATCATTGATGACTTTCTATTGATCTGCATGTTATTGTGTTAACAGACTTGTTTTGCTGCAGGAAGTTAGAATTTCATTTGTGTAACAATTCAACACTGTTGACCCGACTCTCTGGAAAGTTTAGTTTCAGGAGATGCCGGCTGTGTTATTTACAGGGAGACAAAGACAGAGCAGCTGTGATGTAGCGTGGCGTGAAGTGAGTTATTCTTCCATTAGAATACTGGTTTCATGGAGATAACACAGAGTTTAACATCAAGACCTGATTTTATACTGTGGCATCACTCCCAGCCACAGATCAACACATGACAGGCTGAATATTTGATGCACGTTTTGCAGCATCAGGTGACATTCCAGGAGCATGAGGCTTGAGATAGGAGTTGTGGGTCATGGAGTGATCCAAGGAGAAAGGCTGGTTGAGGCAGAGAAGCATCTCCCAGATAGAGTGCTGATTCGTTCTGGATAATGAGGAAAATGGACATTTCCTTTCCCCGAGTCCCATATTTCCCATTTATCCGCTCTGTCCCCTCACTTGCCTGGATTTGTCCCGACCCCACCTCCCTTTTCCAGCTTCATTCCCCTATACTCCATCAGTCTGGAAAAAGTCCCACCCAAACGTTGTGTGTCGATTCCTGCACAGATGTTGCCTGACCCACTGAGTTCCTCTAACACTTTGCTTTTAGTCCAAGATTCCAGCATCTGCAGTCTCTTGTGTCTCCTTATTTAAATAACCCAGTTATTGCTAATTATTATGATCAGCATTAGTCTTTCCTCACCTCATCCAGTTTGAATTTAGATTCATCCTGTGCATCAATGTATTCAGTGTCATTGTTTGCCTACTGATCTATAAAAAGATATTTAGTAAAAAAACACATTGATAAAGAAAACAAAGGTGAAGCTTACACAGTTGCCAGTATTATGCCTTCAACTAACGACCACTTAGCCTATTTTACTTGATTACACGTTTATATCAGAGAAGTCCAACATTCCGGCGAATGAAATCACGACAAAGAAACTCTAAGAATATAATAAACATTTTGCACAATTTCAAGCTTTGGCGGCTTGTAATAGGTTCTTTAATTTTGTTAATGTCACTGTTCTAATGATTTCTTACTGGTCAGAAATGTTCAATGCATTCTCAAACAAGGAGGTCAGACATCAGGGTGAAAGAGGGGCAGCAGAGCAGGAAGGAGATGGAGCAACTGATTTAGCTCAGAGATCTGGTGAGGGAAAGGATGCCAGTCTGAGCAGTGAAGTGAGAATCACTGTTTTTCAGTTAGCTTTGAACTGTTTCAGTAAGAAACTTAATGTTTATGTACAATGTTTACATATTCTGTTGTGCTGCAGCCAGTAAGGATTTCAATGTTCTATCTGGGACATCTATCTTCTTCTACACTATTACTAAACCTCTCACCTTGACCACTTCCGGTCAGCGTTGTACACTAAGGTACCCTATATCGCTAGGATTATTAAGCCACCTTACTCACCGTCCACTTCTGCTCCAAGCGCACCAAGTTTTGTTCCGATTGGTGAAATATTAGGAATGTTTTTTGGTCTGTTATTCACCAGGACGGCAACGCCCCTTCCGGCTCCCGCTACCAATCACCGGCCACGAGAATAAAGCTGAAGGAGCGGGGGCCGTGTTCTGTGAGCGGGGGCCCTGTTCTGTGAGTGGGGCCGTGTTCTGTGAGCGGGGGCTGGGCTCTGTGAGCGGGGGCCGTGTTCTGTGAGCGGGGGCTGGGCTCTGTGAGCGGGGGCCGTGTTCTGTGAGCGGGGGCTGGGCTCTGTGAGCGGGGGCCGGGCTCTGTGAGCGGGGGCTGGGCTCTGTGAGCGGGGGCTGGCTCTGTGAGCGGGGGCTGGGCTCTGTGAGCGGGGGCCGGGCTCTGTGAGCGGGGGCTGTGTTCTGTGAGCGGGGCCGGGCTCTGTGAGCGGGGGCTGTGTTCTGTGAGCGGGGCCCACACCGCCAGCTCCCACATACACCCCCTCCCCATCCCACACCCTCCTCCCTACACCCCACACCCCTGAATCCCCCTCCCCACAACCCCCCTCCCCCAACCTCCCTCCCCTACACCCACTCCCCTCCCCCACTCCCCCTACCACATACACCACACCACCACAAATACACCCCTTTCCACATGCGCCCCCTCCCCTACCCCCATAACCCCCACCCCACTCCCCCATGGAGCCGTCCCCCTTCCCCAGCTACAGAACGCTCCCGTCGTTGAGTTGGGGAACAGGTGAGTGGTGGAATATTGCGTTGGGGGACCAGCCCTCCCGTGTGAACATGGGACCCAACGGGCCCCACTTTGTCTAGTATGACAATAAAACTCTCTTGACTTGATGACTCTGATTAGACGGCAAAATAATTCAACTACAAACAATTTGTAATAAAAACAGAGCACCAGGAGATACCCAGCAAGTCAGGCAGCATCTGTGCAGGATAAAACACAGCTCACATTTCAGGATGATCTTTCAGCAACAAATATTATCAAACCTGCTGGGTATTTTCCATGATTAAATATTGGAGGCACTTACCATCCATGAATAACCACTGACAACAGCTTCTTCTTCATTTGAAACCTCTCCTTCATAGGGTCCAAAATGAACGCCCCTGGGAATAACCTTCCCTTCATTCCAGACGCCAAGACCAGCTTTACGAATTTTGGACGTGGCAATGCTGAGACTCTCTGGAAGAGTTAAACGTGCTCTATCTGGGTGATTGGAATCAACAACAGTGTCCTTCATAAAGACTGGTGGGCCATGCACAGGGCATTCTTCAGTAAAAAAATTCTCGCGGCTTCACAAACTGAAACAGAAAATGCAAATGAAGAACTTATCAGGGTGTTGGCATTATGAAAGTGGCTGGACTTTGTACCGAAAATGCTCAATGATCCACAAAATGTTATGTTTTGAGAAGTATCTCAGAATATAATACTACCATGATGCAGATGCTGTGCAGAAGATTACTCTTCTGAGGAAGCATTCAAAATGTGAGAGGTTAATAGTGGCCATCTGTAAAGAATCCTTTCATGATGTTTGTTTGTCACCATGAATATCTTGAGGGTAAGATGCCGCTATTTAATTCCAAATGGCAGCCGTGTTGAACTGTCTGGACATTGATAAACATCAAGAGAAAAATCATGACCAGAGTATCATTTTAAATTTAGTAATAACAAGCATGATGTAATGCAGAGTATGTTTCACGGTAACATGGGTACATGGTGTCAACTCCACGAAATGTGTGGTGAAGGATAAAAGTCTATTATGTGAACTAATGAAGCATTTGTAACCAGGCAGATGAATTAAAACCATAGACATACACAATAGGTGCAGGAGTAGGGCAGTTGGCCCTTCGGGACATTCAATGTGATCAAGGGTGATCATCCACAATCACTACCCCATTCCTGCCTTCTCCCCGTATCCCTTGACTCCGCTGGCCCTCAGAGCTCTATTTAACTCTCTCTTGAATGCATCCAGTGAATCGTCCGCAACTGCCTTCTGAGGAAGAGAATTCCATAAATTCACAACTCTGGGTATAAACATTTTTCCTCATCTCAGTTCTAAATAGCCTACCCCTTGTTCTTAAACTGTGGCCCCTGGTTCAGGACTCCCCAAACATTCTCCAATTAGGAGAGCAAAACGGCACACAATACTCCAGGTGTGGTCTCACCAGGGACCTGTATAACTGCAGAAGGACCTCTTTGCCACTATACTCAAATCCTCTCGGCAGGAAACATGTTCCTGATGTTTGGGGAGTCCAGAACCAGTTTAAGAATAAGGTGTAGGCCATTTAGAATGGAGATGAGGAAAAACCATTTGGACAATACACAATAGGTGCAGGAGTAGGCCATTAGGCCCTTCGAGCTAGCACCGCCATTCAATGTGATCATGGCTGATCATCCCCAATCAGTACCCCGTTCCTGCTTTCTCCCCATATCCCCTGACTCCGCTATTATTAAGAGCCCTATCTAGCTCTCTCTTGAAAGCATCCAGAGAACCTGCCTCCACCGCCCTCAGAGGCAAAGAATTCCACACTCACAACTCTCTGTGAGAAAAAGTGTTTCCTTGTCTCCATTCTAAATGCCTTGCTCCTTATTCTTAAACTGTGGCCCCTGGTTCCGGACTCCCCCAACATCGGGAACATATTTCCTGCCTCTAGCGTGTCCAAGTCCTTTACAATCTTATATGTTTCAATGAGAATCCCTCTCATCCTTCTAAACTCCAGAGTGTACAAGTCCAACTACTCCATTCTCTTAGCATATGACAGTCCCGCCATCCAGGGATTAACCTTGTAAACCTACGCTGCACTCCCTCAATAGCAAGAAAGTCCTTCCTCAAATTATGGGACCAAAACTGCACACAATACTCCAGGTGTGGTCTCACTAGGGCTCTGTACAACTACAGAAGGACCTCTTTGCTCCTATATTTGATTCCTCCTGTTATAAAGGTCAACATGCCATTCGCTTTCTTCACTTCCTGCACCTGCATGCTTACTTTCATAGAGTGATGTACAAGAACCCCTAGATCCTGTTGTACTTCCCCTTTTCCCAACTTGATGCCATTTAGATAGTAATCTGCCTTCCTGTTTTTGCTACCAAAGTGGATAACCTCACATTTATAAGATTGTTAAGGGTTTGGAAACGCTAGAGGCAGGAAATATGTTCCCGATGTTGGGGGAGTCCAGAACCAGGGGCCACAGTTTAAGAATAAGAGGTAAGCCATTTAGAACAGAGGGGAGGAAACACTTTTTCTCACAGAGAGTTGTGAGTTTGTGGAATTCTCTGCCTCAGAGGGCGGTGGAGGCAGGTTCACTGGATGCTTTCAAGAGAGAGCTAGATGGGGCTCTTAAAAATAGCGGAGGCAGGAGATATGGGGAGAAGGCAGGAACGGGATACTAATTGTGGATGATCAGCCATGATCACATTGAATGGCGGTCCTGGCTCGAAGGGCCGAATGGCCTACTCCTGCACCTATTGTCTATTCTCCGAGTTCGAATCGGGGGAAAACTCGGGAGAACTCGTGAATTATCTCGTACAGTGGGACAGGGGCTTAATGTTACTTTTAATTCCTTCATCTAAATCATTAGATTCAATTTCTTTCAGTTCCTCCATCACCCTAGTACGTCTGGAAGATTGTTTGTGTCTTCCTTAGTGAAGACAGAAGCAAAGTACCTGTTCAACTCATCTGCCATTTCCTTGCTCCCCATAATAAATCCACCTGTTTCTGCCTTCAAGGGAACCACATTTGTCTTAAATAATCTTTTCCTCTTCACATACCTAAAGTAACTTTAACTATCCTCCTTTATATTCTTGGCTAGCTTACATTCATACTTCATCTATTCTTCCCGTATTGCCTTTTTAATTACCTTCTGTTGTTCTTTAAAAGTATCCCAATCCTCTTGCTTCCTGTTCATATTTGCTATGTTATACATCTTCTCTTTTAGACTTCCCTTGTCAGCCACGGTCACCTCTTACTCCCCATAGAATCTTTCTTCCTTTTTGGAATGAAATGATCCTGCACCTTCTGGATTATTCCCAGAAATTCCTGCCATTGCTGTTGCACCGTCATCCCTGCTAGCATCCCTTTCCAGTCAACTTTGGCCAGCTCCTCCCTCATGTCACCATAGTCCCATTTGTTCAACTGCAACAGTGAACGTTCTGATTTTACCTTCTCCCTCTCAAATTGCAGATTAAAATGTATCATATTATGGTCACTACCTCCAAATGGTTCCTTTACCTTGAGTTCCATTATCAAATCCAGTTTATTCCACAACACTAAATCCAGAATTGCCTTCTCCTTGTCGACTCCAGTACAAGCTGCTCTAAGAATCCATCACGGAGGCACTCTACAAACTCCCTTTCTTGGGGTCCAGTACCAACATGATTCTCCCAGTCTACCTGCATATTGAAATCTCCCATAACCATCGTAGCATTACTTTTGTTGCATGACAACTTTAACTCCTGATGCAACTTGCACCCTTTAACCGGGCAAAGAGACAAGAGATTTAATAAAGTAGACCATACAGAAAAGTAAATGCATGGTTTGTATCCAAACTGAACTTTATCAATTGCAAGACAAGGTTGACGATAGACAATATGTGCAGGAGTAGGCCATTTGGCCCTTCAAGCCAGCACTGCCATTCAATGTGATCATTGCTAATCATCCACAATCAGTACCCCGTTCCTGCCTTCTTCCCATATCCCCAAACACCGCAATCTTTAAGAATCTCTCTACAAAGTTTCCAGAGAACCGGCCTCCACCGCACTCTGAGACAGAGAATTCCACAGACTCACAACTCTCTGAAAATAAGTTCCTCATCTCCATTCTAAATGGCTTACCCCTTATTCTTAAACTGTGGCCCTTGGTTCTGGACTGCCCCAACATCGGGAACATGTTTCCTGCCACTAGCATGTCCAAACCCTTAATAATCTTACATGTTTTAATAAGATCACCTCACATCCCTCTAAATTCCAGAGTGTAAAGTACAGCCGCTCCATTCTTTCAGCATATGACTGTCCCACCATCGTGGGAATTAACCTTGTCATCCTACGCTGCATTCCCTCAATAACAAGAATGCCCTTCCTCAAATTTGGAGACCAAAACTGCACTCAACACTCCAGGTGTGGTCTCACTGGGGCCCAACTACAGAAGGATCTCTTTGCTCCAAAACTCAACTCCTCTTGTTATGAAGGCCAACATGCCATTTGCTTTCTTCACTGCCTGTTGTACCTGCATGCTTGCTTTCATTAACTGATGAACAAGGAGCCCCAGATCCCGTTGTACTTCCCCTTTTCCCAACTTGACACCATAATCTGCCTTCCAGTTTTTGCTACCAAAGTGGATAACCTCACATTTATCCACATTAAACTGTATCTGCCATGTATCTGCCCACCCACCCAACCTGCCCACGTCACCCTGCATTCTCAAAGCATCCTCCTCACAGTTCACACTGCCACCCAGCTTTGTGTCATCTGCAATTTTGCTAATGTTACTTGTAATCCCTTCATCTAAATCATTGATGTATATTGTAAATAGCTGCAGTCCCAGCACCGAGCCTTGCGGTACCCCACTAGTCACTGCCTGCTATTCTGAAAGGGACCCGTTAATCCCTGCTCTTTGTTGGCCCCACTAATATAATTTTACATGAGATGAACTATGATGAACAGTTTTGGCTCCGGAAATCATGTGGTGGAATAGACAAAAGATAATAGGTGCAGGAGTAAGCAATTCTGCCCTTCGAGCCAGCACCACCATTCAATGAGATCATATAGGAGAGAAGGTAAATCTAAAATGTAATCGAAATAGAGCACTTCACAAAAGGGAAATCATATATTTATGGACAACTTCAGTCTTCATATAGAAAGGAAACAAAATGCTGAATTCGTGGGAAGATGAATTTGAAACTAAAATGAGTCTGGAAACGATGCATTCTAGACGAATGCTGGACATTCCCAGCAATTCAGAGAACAATTAAGGAAAGAAAAACAGTGTTACCATCTGACATTGAAGTTCTAACAAACCTCAAACATTAGTTGTGTTTCTCTTTCCACAGATGACTCTGGATATCTTGTGGAACATGACAGAATTAGCTGGTAGCTTCACAACAAAGAATCCTCAGGGAAACCATGTTTAAATGACAGGAATGTACATTGATCTTATGTGATAAAGTGAAATTGGAAATTTATATTGTCATTTACTGATTTATTAAAGTCTTTGATGAGGAAATTAGATGAAAGGTTATGACAGTAGGTAAACAATAGTAACTATTTAAGGCAAGGATCAGTCCAGGATAATATCTTAGTCAGTGCAAGGCACCTGCAATGTTTCCAAGATTACTGCTGATGAGAAGGTGGGTGGCAAAACAACTCACCAGATACCCAGAAAATAACACAACATGAAAAGTTAAAACAAGAAGATAAAGAAAGAATACCATTTAATTGTTCTTCCCACAATGTACCACAACAGTTTGTGGTCTGTCCACTCACCTGCCTTCCTCCGGCCCTAACCCCCATCCTTGCCGTGTGTTCACCATCCCCCCTGACCTCCCCCTCTCTGATACCGAACGGTCTGACTTCAGAAGCCTCACCTTTGTTCCCCTCCGTCCCCACCTCAATGAGTTCCGCGCCCGCCACGATGTGGAGCTCTTCTTCCATCGCCTCCACATCCACGCGTTTTTCCATGGGAAGGAGTCCTCACCCCCTAGTGATGACCCATTCTCCTGTCTCCAACGGACCCCCTCCTCTTGAACCCCCCCCCCCCCCCTCATGGCTATTCACCTGCTTTAGACCTTTTTTATTTTAGCCGGCTGGACATCAACTGCCTCAACGTCTCCAATCCTGTCTCACTCTAACCTCTCCCCCCTGAATGTACAGCCCTCCCTCTGCACCAACCTAGACTGGGTGATCAAACCTGCCGACAAGGGAGATGCCGTGGTAGTTTGGTGCGCTGATCTCTACAAGGCTGAGGCCAGGCACCACTAACTTCCATCGGTACTCAAATTCACCTGGACCATTTCCGACATCTCCTTACCGTTTCTAGACCTCACTATCTTCATCGCCATTAACAAACTACTGACCGACATCTACTATAAGCCCACTGACTCCCACGGCTATCTGGACTACACTTCTTCCCGCCCTGCTTCCTGTAAGGACTCCCCTACTCCCAATTCCTCCCTCTACACCGCATCTGCACCCAGGATGAGGTGTTCCAAACCAGGGCATGGGCGATGTCCTCATTCAACTAGTTTACACCCCAGCGGTACGGATATTGACTTCTCCAATTTCAGGAAGTCCTTGTTTTCTCCCTCTTTCCCCTCCACTTCCTAGCTCTCCCACTGGCCACTGTCTCCGCCTCTTTCTTTCTTCTTCCCGCATCCCAACCCCCCCACCCCCACATCAGTCTGAAGGAGGGTCTCGACGCGAACATCACTGATTCCTTTGCTCCATAGATGCAGCCTCACTCACTGGGTTTCTCCAACGTTTTTATCTACAACAATTTGATTAATATTTTTGGTGATATGTTGGTCATTCTGATCATAGCCCTATATTAATAATCCTCAAAGCAACTCTTACTTTCACATCCTTTATAATGTCCCAAAGTATCCAGCAAAGAGCCTTACCTAAATTGGGCATGAACCACACTTTCTTCAAACAGTCACTGTCAGTTTACTGGGGAATCAATGTCAGATTCCAATGTCTGGCAAAATTCCAGAAGTTAACAACAAATATTTGTGATTAATGTTAAAAGAAAAATTAGTTCATGAGCGAACACAAGTGTGTGCTCTTGAACCAAACCTGCTTTGTTCCACCATTGCCCTGGCTACCAATGCACCATGCCATCACTACAATGCTCCTAATGAAATATGGTTGCTCTGAAGAAATAGATTGGTTACTTTGGACGTACAAAGGTAATCGTCATCACAGAGCTCCCCTTCTTCTGTGTAAAGTATTCTCTCCTTATTTCGTAAATTATAACTTATTTTTTCTGTTTCTTTGGTCATTTCCTCGCTTGCAGATCCCAAAGTCTTTCTGGTGGAGCCAACTGGAAAAATAAAGCCAAAAATAAACATAATTACATTGTTTCAAGTCAGATAAGTGGTTGACCTATGAAATATGGAAGTTAGTTATATAATATGCGACATGTTCTATGAATTGAATTTAAATGACATGGTGGTAGTCAGATGGTCATTATCTCATCTCAATTATTTACTGTAATGCACAGGAGTCACTCATTTTGAGTTTCACTTTTACAAACAGAATTACCTGTTGCTCTTTTGATTCTTTTAACCAACACTGTGCCTTCCTTTGTTTCTTCAGTGGCTCCTCCCAAATCTCTTTTGTCCTCCCCTGTATATGACGTGACCTGTGATGAGACATTTTGTTGAAACTGTGATTCATAAGGACACAAATAAATAGTTTCTACTTCTTGATTATTTCTTCCATCGCATTATTAACTGAGATACTCAACTCAACTACTAATAAAAGCAGTAACTGCCTTGTGTGCAATATTTCAGTGAGCTCTCACCTTTCATACTGTACTCTGAAATGAAGTTTGATATTGTCAGCAAATATGGGAAAGTGTGGGAACAATTCTCTCACTTTCAACAATAAAAATATATTTGCGAATGTTAGCACCTGACTCCACAGCAGTGATGATGATTTTTCTAAACAGCAATCATTTCTGTCTTGTAGAAAATAAAATGCTAATGTAGAGCCACTCTGTTAATTCATAAAAGCATATTCTCACCTCCTTTATGCTGGGAATAATTTCTGTCCTTACCTTTATGACAGGCTTTCTTTTGGAATTCTTGCCATTTTCATTCTTAAAAGGCCCAAAGATTTTGAATCCTTGAGGGAATAAAAGTGACAAATCAGTGTTGCTTTGGATCAATAGTTTTGAAATTCTGAATATATCTAATGTAATTGAATTTAAAATAAGCAAAATATCACAAAAGTAAAAATTAGTTAAAATTTGTACAATTAATAACATATTTGGAAAAATATATTAAATTTAACAAATATTCCACCACTCCAAAGATAAGATTAAAATCACCCTTGCAATAGATTCCATAGGCTAACGGCCAAATTGATTAGAATCAATTATATTTGAAAAACTGCATTTAATATTTCAAACAGATTTAAATTACGTTGTGGATTTTTTGTCAGAAGTTTAGGTGTCCAATCCTCATCGGACTCGCTTGATTCGTATTCTTGGATTGGATGCCTTCTGTTCCGATTGGTCATAAATTCGGGTTTTGGTACGTCTAATCCTGTGAAAAATAAAACATGCAGATCATCTGTGATGGCCACAAATTAAAGAATAATCAACCAGCATGAAGGATATGATGGATGAGTATGAGTCTATTTCCAGGTCAGAAAACGCAATGACCAATCTTTCATTTTCACACATCTGTGTGGGAAGTGAAATAGATCAGAATCATTCTTTCCATTCCTCCAGGTTTAAAGTAATGGCTCATTCTTGCTGCCTGTACTGACAGTGACACTTTGTGCCATGGTTGGGTAAATGGATTGAATAATGAACAACCAGGACAATCCACCTCTTCATCAATGGGAACATTGACCTTTGTCCAATCTCTGATTTCTGGACTGTGCTAGTTGCAACATTGCAACTAGTTGAAGGGAATGGAGGATTATGGTCTGAGCGCAGGTATGTGGGACTAGGGGAGATTATGTGTTCGGCACGGACTAGAAGGGTCGAGATGGCCTGTTTCCGTGCTGTAATTGTTATATGTTATATGGTTATATTAAAAAGCATAACTGGGCCCCAATGTCTATGGATTTGTGTTATCCATTGTCACCATCTTCTGAATGACATCAGGCTTTGGTATTGATTGTAAAGTTAGTCCAATTTGAGATCACTGATGGGAATTTTTGAATATTGGTGAGGAAGCTCACCAGGAGGAAATAGTCATTAGAAGCAAAACTGTACATATCCTGCTGCCAATAATCTGCGACTAATCACAAGTCTGCTGGGTGTGCTCATTTCATCAAAAGTGGCATTACAAATCCTACGGGTTTACACACCTTGAATTTGCAAGGCATTAATATTTCAGGCAGGAGTTTATGTCTTGGGACCTTTCCAATTGTCCAATGACCAGTGTGCGTGCACATAACAATGAGGGCAGGAACAGATACAGCAACCTTTAATTCTAAACATTATCTTTCAGACATATTGATCTAAAGAACGAGGGCATCACAGGCAGAGCTGGCATTTCCTGTTCTTTCCAAATTGCCCCTTGTGTTACATGGAGCAGAACGTGGAGGATGTGGTGCTCCCATACACCTATTGCCCTAAACCTTTATGGTGTAGAGGCCACAGGTTAGGGATATGTTATTAACGAGGTCTTACCACAATGACTCCAGTGCATTATGGAGATAGTAAACATTGCATTTCAGGCTGGTGAAAGCAGTGTACTTTTGAATGAAGAGTGCCAAGCTTCTTGAGTGTTGTGGATCTCTTCCAGGGATGTCGAGATATATTTCAATGTCCACTTTGATATCCCTTGTTTATGAGTATTCTCTTGGTATAGAGGATAACTGCTCCCATTCCATCTCTGTCAGTTGTGAGAGAATTGATTCTGTAGGTCTTGGAGTAAGGTAAAGATTCTCCCGCTGAATGTCTTTATGAGTGAATGACTTATGAGGTTGGGGACAGGATGTTTTTGACACTCTTTGATTTCCTGAAGAGACCTGAAGGTTCAAATGGCATTCCAGGTTGTGCTCCTCCATTTTGAACAGCCATAGATCAAGGATTCCCACAAATTAATTATGCTGTTACATTTTCATAAAGGGCTGCCATAAAACATTGTCTGCATTCTACAAGATCTTGAGCCTTGATGCCACTTTGTTAATCTGGGAGAAACCAATACCTATGGTTTACTTAATCCTGTCAATAAATTGCAGGATTTTACAGGATAGCCGTTGGTTTATGTTTATTGTAGTCACGTGTATGCAGTACAGTGAAAAGCTTTAAATTGCATGTTATCCAATCAAATAATACAATACATCACAAGTACAAAAGATAGACTGAAGGGGAAGATGGCAAACTGCAAAAGATAAGAGAGGAACTTCAAGAATTAAACACAAAGTACTGGAATAACTCAGTCTCAGGCATGCACAAGTGATGACACGGGCTTGTTTGATCTCGATCCCAATTTTTCCAAATTATGTCAAGTTTAGTGTTGTGTGTATGTACGATGTAGATACAAGACGGATAAACATAAAACATTAATTATACAGTAATTATGTAAGACTGTTACGAGAGAACTAAGTAAATCTACAAGACATCAGTCAAATCATGTTGTTATGAAAAGTCCATGGTACTGCAAGAGGATTACGGTTGCATTAGGATTGCACAAATGGATTCAAGAATATAGTTGTAGGAAAGTAGCGGATCCTGAAACTGTTGGTGTGGGACTTCAGGCTTCAGTACCTCCTACCTGATTGTAGCAGCGAGTTGAGAGAACGGCCCGGATGAATGGGAACCTTGATAACCGATGCCGCCTTCTTGAGGTGGGTTCTCATGTAGATACTATTGATGGTGGGGAGAAGTGTGCCTGTGATGGACTGGGCTGAGTTCACCACACCATACAGCCTCTTGCATTCCTGTGCATTGGATTGCCTTAGCAGGCCAAGATGCAACCAGTCAGGATACTTTCTGCAGTTATCTGTACAAGTTTGTTACGAGTTCAGCTAGATTATTGTTGCAGCACCACTCAACTTCCCTCTCTCTCGTGTCCAGTCACAAAGGAAGGTAGAGAACCAGGTATTGGACCTTACTGGTCATTTGGAGGGGATGATGGTGTTGAATACTGACCCATAGTTGATGAAATGGAAGGATCTAACCAAAGACCTGGCTCAGAAAGCATATAGGCTGCATCCCAGAGTACTTAAGGAAGTAGCTCCAGAAATAGTGGATGCATTAGTAATAATCTTTCAAAACTCTTTAGATTCTGGAGTAGTTCCTGAAGATTGGCGGGTAGCAAACGTAACCCTACTTTTTAAGAAGGGAGGGAGAGAGAAAATGGGGAATTACAGACCAGTTAGTCTAACATCGGTAGTGGGGAAACTGCTAGAGTCAGTTATTAAAGATGGGATAGCAGCACATTTGGAAAGTGGTGAAATCATTGGACAAAGTCAGCATGGATTTACGAAAGGTAAATCATGTCTGACGAATCTTATAGAATTTTTCGAGGATGTAACTGGTAGCGTGGATAGGGGAGAACCAGTGGATGTGGTGTATCTGGACTTCCAGAAGACTTTCGACAAGGTCCCACATAAGAGATTAGTATACAAACTTAAAGCACACGGCATTGGGGGTTCAGTATTGATGTGGATAGAGAACTGGCTGGCAAACAGGAAGCAAAGAGTAGGAGTAAACGGGTCCTTTTCACAATGGCAGGCAGTGACTAGTCGGGTACCCCAAGGCTCAGTACTGGGATCCCAGCTATTTACAATATATATTAATGATCTGGATGAGGGAATTGGAGGCAATATCTCCAAGTTTGCGGATGACACTAAGCTGGGGGGCAGTGTTAGCTGTGAGGAGGATGCTAGGAGACTGCAAGGTGACTTGGATAGGCTGGGTGAGTGGGCAAATGTTTGGCAGATGCAATATAATGTGGATAAATGTGAGGTTATCCATTTTGGTGGCAAAAACGGGAAAGCAGACTATTATCTAAATGGTGGCCGATTGGGAAAGGGGGAGATGCAGCGAGACCTGGGTGTCATGGTACACCAGTCATTGAAGGTAGGCATGCAGGTGCAGCAGGCAGTAAAGAAAGCGAATGGTATGTTAGCTTTCATTGCAAAAGGATTTGAGTATAGGAGCAGGGAGGTTCTACTGCAGTTGTACAGGGTCTTGGTGAGACCACATCTGGAGTATTGCGTACAGTTTTGGTCTCCAAATCTGAGGAAGGACATTATTGCCATAGAGGGAGTGCAGAGACGGTTCACCAGACTGATTCCTGGGATGTCAGGACTGTCTTGTGAAGAAAGACTGGATAGACTTGGTTTATACTCTCTAGAATTTAGAAGATTGAGAGGGAATCTTATAGAAACTTACAAAATCCTTAAGGGGTTGGACAGGCTAGATGCAGGAAGATTGTTCCCGATGTTAGGGAAGTCCAGGACAAGGGGTCACAGCTTAAGGATAAGGGGGAAATCCTTTAAAACCGAGATGAGAAGAACTTTTTTCACAGAGAGTGGTGAATCTCTGGAACTCTCTGCCGCAGAGGGTAGTTGAGGCCAGTTCATTGGCTATATTTAAGAGGGAGTTAGATGTGGCCCTTGTGGCTAAGGGGATCAGGGGGTATGGAGAGAAGGCAGGTACGGGATACTGAGTTGGATGATCAGCCATGATCATATTGAATGGTGGTGCAGGCTCGAAGGGCCGAATGGCCTACTCCTGCACCTAATTTCTATGTTTCTATCTATTTAGTTTTTATGTGGGGAAAAAAACTCATGTCAGCATGCATCATTAGAGAAGGGCAAAAAGGGAAAAATATATATATTTTGTACAAACCAATGGCAACCATGGCTTCATAATTCCGTTTTATGTTCTTATAGCGGACCTTCTCCCAGTCCATTAGTTCTTCAAACGCTTCCTTGGAAAAATAGCCAGCAATGTCGTTGAAATGGTCAGAATCCTGGAAAAACAAACATTGTACCTGATACACTTTGGTGCATAATATGTAATCATCAGACATTAATTCCAAAACAGATTTAAAAAATCATTTTTAAATTTAATACAGGACAATTCCAGAATAAAGGATCAGAACTTAAAATGAAAGGGCAACTTCTTCTGGAAATAAATGAAATATTTCTTCACTCAAAATATAGTGAGTTTTTTTCTCGGGTTGAAATAAATCAGCTGTTAATTGCATTCCAGCAAGATCAAAACATTATTGATTCCAAGAAGTCATAAACCATATCACAGTAAGAGAGGAAACTGCATTTAAAGTGCAGGTCGGGCGTGATCTGCCTGAAAGGTCCAGACCCAACATGTTGTCCGTCAACATTCAAGATTGCAGCTTCCAGCCAACAGACATCAGTGTCTACATTTGTGGCAATGAAGACAGTGACTATCATGGGCTTCCCCCACACTGTAGTCAGGAACAGCACCCAGTGGCTGCTGCAAAACCACAGTTGTAAACAAGAATAAATTGTCAGAGATATTCAGCAAACCAGGCAGCATCTGTGGAGGGAGAAACGGAGGGAATGTTTCAGGATAATATTCTTTCCTCACAGCTGGGGAAAGTTGCCAGATGGAGACAGACAACTAGAAGGATGAGGGAGATGGTCTGAATGGCCTCAGTCCCAGATCAATATTAATGTCAGTGATCCACTCCAGAGCCCAGGGAACTCATCCACTCCTCACTGACACCAATCCCTGGGGTTGTGATGGTCTGAGAAGGAGCAGCAGCATCTTCCCCGTTCCCAGCCCCCGAGAGAACATTTATCCGGCATCTTCTGCCCGCTCGCTCGCTCTCCATGTCAAAGCTCCCTGGAGTCTGACCTCTGAACCCTGCGTCCCAGACATGGTCTTGTCTCCTTCAGCAGCTCCTCGCTCTCCCTTCCTGAGCTCAGACACCCACTTCTCCTCACCTCACCTACGCTCACTTCTCCTCACCTACACACCTACACCTGGACTAAACCCCTCGCCTCCACGATACCTCACACCTCACTACCAAACCTCGCCTCGACTAAGCTTCACCTCAACTAAACCTCACACCTCACTAACCTTCACCTCACACCTAAACCTCAACTCACTAAACTGCACCTCGACTAAACGTCCTCAACTAAACCTCGCACCTCGACTAAATCCTCACCTGGACTAAACTTTACCTCAACTAAACCCTCAATCACCTCGACCAGACTTTCCCTCAGCTCAACCTCACCTCAGATCAATTTCACACTAAACCTTGTTTCAATTAAACCCCTCGCTTCAACTAGACCTCACGTCGACTAAACTCCACCTCACGTCGACTAAACTCCACCTCACGTCGACTAAACTCCACCTCACGTCGACTAAACTCCACCTCACGTCGACTAAACTCCACTAGACCCCACCTCACAACTATACTATACTACGACTACACTCGACTCCACTAGACTCCACTACAATACACCACAACTCCACTAAACTCCTCTCCACTAATCTCCACCTCAACTACTCGCCGTCCCGCTGCCGCTGCCGCTATTTATAGCCCCTCCCTCCCTCCCTCCCCCGTCACGTGAGCGGCGGCTCCAACCAGAGCGCGGGTGACGTCAACAGCTCGAGCCCGCGGATGGAAAAGGCGCCAAAAGCCGTCGCCAGTTTCCCGTCTCCCCCCATCCTCGCGCTACCGCCGCCGCGCCGCTGAGGGGGAGGGGCTGCGGCCGCCGCGGGCGGGTGGGCGGGGCTTGGGGAGACGTCAACGTCAACGTCACCGCGCGTGCGCGTCTCCCCCCCCCTCGCGCTGTCTTGGGCAGTGCGCATGCGCCACTCTCGGCGCTCGGCCCCTCCCCCCGGCGGCGGGACAGCGAGAACAGCTCGAGCTCTCGGCGGCTTCTGGCGCCTTTTCCCGCCGAGGGCTCGAGCTGTCGACGGGACTAATGTAATAATTAATAACCAGGTACGTGTAGCAGCTGCTGCAGTGATGCATCTCCTGCAATGCAGTTGTACCTTGCAGGGGAGCAGCTGCTGCAGTGATGCATCTCATGCAATGCAGTTGTACCTTGCAGGGAGCAGCTGCTGCAGTGATGCATCTCATGCAATGCAGTTGTACCTTGCAGGGGAGCAGCTGCTGCAGTGATGCATCTCCTGCAATGCAGTTGTACCTTGCAGTAGAGCAGCTGCTGCAGTGATGCATCTCATGCAATGCAGTTGTGTCTTGCAGTGAAGCATCTCCTGCAGTGATGCATCTCATGCAATGCAGTTGTACCTTGCAGTGAAGCATCTCCTGCAGTGAAGCATCTCCTGCAGTGGAGCAGCTCCTGCAGTGGGGCATCTCCTGCAGTGGAGCAGCTGCTGCAGTGATGCATCTCATGCAATGCAGTTGTACCTTGCAGTGAAGCATCTCCTGCAGTGGAGCAACTCCTGCAGTGGAGCATCTCCTGCAGTGGAGCATCTCCTGCAGCTGCAGGGAAAGTTCAAGCCTCCATCATCTCCTCAGGCAGCGTGTCCCAGATTGCAACCGCCCTCTGGGTGAGTTTAATCTCATCCACGTCCATTTTATTGTTCTGTTAGTATAGTCTGGTCTGCAGTTCCTTGTTCCATCATCTTATTCTAATTTCTGACTCCAAATACTACGTTTCCTCATCAGTTTTTGCCCCATCAGAGATATTCTCCCCTTTGTTCCACCAATCCACCACAACCCCTCTCTACAAGTGAAAAACAACTTGTTTTTGTTGCTGTTTCCTACTCTGGTGAACGGTCTCTGATCTGAAACTGAACGGTTTCTTTCGCCACAAATGCTGTCGAACCTGCTGAATGTTTTTTGAATTTTCTTCCATTTTAATTTCAGATTTTCAGCATCTGCGGTTCTTTGCTTTACACGTTGATTTTGATGTTGTGACCGGCCAACAACGAATCAAAGGAGATCAGATACGTGGTGTCGTAATCTACTGGGATTCAAGTAACTAGTAAGTGTTTCAATGGGAAGGTTCTGCCTACTCGGGATGGGACTCCATTTTAGTTTAGTTTAGAGATACAGCACGGAAACAGGCCCTTCTGCCCACCGAGTCCACGCCGACCAGCGATCCCCGCACACTAACACTATCCCACACACACTAGGGACAATTTACACTGAAACCAAGTAGACCGTGGGCCGAGGTGCTTTTTAGTTTCATTTTACATAGAAAATAGGTGCAGGAGGAGGCCATTCGGCCCTTCGAGCCAGCACCGCCATTCATTGTGATCATGGCTGATCGTCCCCTATCAATAACCCGTGCCTGCCTTCTCCCCATATCCCTTGACCCCATAGCCCCTAGAGCTCTATCTAACTCTCTTAAATCCATCCAGTGATTTGGCCTCCACTGCCCTCTGTGGCAGGGATTTCCACAAATTCACAACTCTCTGGGTGAAAAAGTTTTATCTCACCTCAGTCTTAAATGACCTCCCCTTTATTCTAAGACTGTGGCCCCTGGTTCTAGACACGCCCAACATTGGGAACATTCTTCCTGCTTCAAGTTTGTCCAGTCATTTTGTAATTTTATATGTTTTTATAAAATGCTCCCTCAACCTTATAAACTTCAGTGAATACAAGCCTAGTCTTTTCAATCTTTCCTCATATGACAGTCCCGCCATCCCAGGGATCAATCCCGTGAACCTACGCTGCACTGCCTCAATCACAAGTATGTCCTTCCTCAAATTAGGAGACAAACTGTACATAATACTCCAGGTGTGGTCTCACCAGAGCCCTATACAACTGCAGAAGAACCTCTTTACTCCTATAGGGAGGTTTCACGGCAGTTGGGTCACGACCCATGACCTGTACTGTTGCTACTCTACTCCAAATGGATTACACGCGATGAACTGCAGGTAGGCACTTACCATTGTTTCCAGCGTTGCGGGCCCGTTAAAATTGTCAATTTCTGCGCTGTAAATAATTATGCAAATCGGGATAAGCATGTGAGATATTTAGCCTACTTCAGAATTCCAAAAGTGAGGAGAAATGACGGTAGATAGAAACGAGAGCTGAAGGGACAACAACAGACATAGTGCTTAGCGAACATTGGCCGTTTGCTCACTGCATTTCATCAACAGTAAGGCATTATTTGTGTTTTTCTTGATTCCTTTGGCATCTAAAAAGTTTCAGAAGTGATAAATCTGGCTGTAATTTTTTTAAATCGCCCATGGTTCTCGTGGGTTTTTACATACAAAATGAAAATGCATCTGAAGAAAAATTTACAGACAGATTGATCACTTCTGAGCATTTTATGCTACCAAAGGAATCAAGAAAAAACACAAATAATGCCTTACTTGATGAAATGCAGTGAACAAACGCGATAATTCCCAATATTTTCAATGTTTACCAAGCACTTTAGCTGCTGTAGTCCCTTCAGTTCTCGCTTCTCTATACCTTCATTTCACTTCACGTTTGGAATTCTAAAGTTGGGTACATGTCTCTCACAATTACCCCGACTCCCACAATTTTTTTCAGCGCAAAAATTCAACATTTCGGCGGTTTTTAACAGGTAGGAAAGTACACGTTTCTGGCATTAATAACATGTACCGGAAGTGACGGATGTCTTCCAGTTGGATTTAGCAGCTCCGTGCATCGAGCCCTATGACCCAATGACCTTTCGTGCAACCACCCTATAACTCATCCTTCTAAACTTCAGTGAATACAAGCCTAGTCTTTTCAATCTTTCCTCATATGACAGTCCCGCCCTCCCAGGGATCAATCTCGTGAACCTACGCTGCACTGCCTCAATCACAAGGATGTCCATCCTCAAATTAGGAGATCAAATCTGTACACAATACTCCAGATGTGGTCTCACCAGAGCCCTATAGAACTGCAGAAGAACCTCTACTCCTATACTGAAATCCTCTTGTTATGGAGGCCAACATTCCATTAGCTTTCTTCACTGCCTGCTGTACCTGAAAGCCAACTTTCAGTGACAAAGACGCCCAGGTCTCGCTGCACCTCCCCCATACCTAAGCCATTCGGCCCTTCGAGCCTGCACCGCCATTCAATATGATCATGGCTACTCAGTATCCTATACCTGCCTTCTCTCCATACCCCCTGATCCCACAAGGGCCACATCTAACTAACTCTTAAATATAGCCAATGAACTGGCCTCTTTCTGTGGCAGAGAATTCCACATATTCACCACTCTCTGTGTGAAACTTTTTTTTTCATCTCGGTCCTAAAAGACTCCCCCTTATCCTTAAACTGTGACCCCTTGTTCTGGACTTCCCGAACACCGGGAACAATCTTACTGCATCTAGCCTGTCCAACCCCTTAAGAATTTTGTAAGTTTCAATAGATCCCCCCTCAATCTTCTAAATTCTAGCGAGTACAAGCCAAGTCTATCCAGTCTTTCTTCATATGAAGGTCCTGCCATCCCAGGAATCAGTCTGGTGAACCTTCTCTGTACTCCCTCTATGGCAAGAATGTCTTTCCTCAGATTGAGACCCCGAAACTGTATGCAATACTCCAGGTGTGGTCTCACCAAGGCCCTGTACAACGGCAGTAGAACCTCCCTGCTCCTATACTCAACTCCTTTTGCTATGAATGTAACATACCATTCGCTTTATTCACTTACCGCTGCACTTGCATGCCTACTATGACTGTTGTGCCATGACACCCAGGTCTCGCTGCATCTCCCCTTTTCCTAATTGGCCACCATTCAGATAAGTCTGCTTTCCTGTTCTTGCCACCACAGTACATAACCTCACATTTATCCACATTATACTGCATCTGCCATGCACTTGCCCTATCCAAGTCACCTTGCAGCCTCCTAGCTTCCTCCTCACAGCTAACACTGCCCCCCAGCTTTGTGTCATCCGCAAACTTGGAGATGTTGCATTCAATTCCCTCGTCCAAATCATTAATATATACTAGACCAAGTGCAGACTTGTTGGGTCTGTTCCCCCAACGTGCGGTTGTGGGGCGGGAGGCGGCATGCAGCATCACAAACTACCTCCCCTCCTCCCACACTCATGCTAATGGAGGGGGGAGAGAGAGAGAGAGAGAGGGGGGGGGAGAGGTGGGGAGCAGGGAGGGGGTAGGGGTGTGTGGGGGGGGAGGGGGGTTTAGGGGAGGGACGGTGGGGGAGGAGAGGGGGGGAAGGAGAGGAGAGGGGGAGAGGAGAGGATAGGAAGGGAGAGGGAGGGGGGAGAGGGGAGGGGGGTTTAGGGGAGGGACGGTGGGGGAGGGGAGGAGAGGGGGGGGAGGAGAGGAGAGGGGGAGAGGAGAGGAGATGAAGGGAGAGGGAGGGGGAGAGGAGAGGGAGGGGGGAGAGGAGAGGGAGGGGGGAGAGGAGAGGGAGGGGGGAGAGGAGAGGGAGGGGAGAGGGGAGGGGGGGAGAGGAGGGGGGGTGAGGAGAGTGGGGGGAAGAGGAGAGGGGATAGAGAGAGGGGGGAGAGGAGAAGAAAGGGGGAGAGGAGAAGGAGGGGGAGAGGAGAAGGAGCTGGGGAGAGAGAGGAGGTGGGGAGAGAGAGGAGAGGGGGGAGAGGAGAGGGGGGAGAGGAGAGGGGGGAGAGGAGAGAGGGGAGGGGGGGGAGAGGAGAGGGGGGGGGAGAGGAGAGGGGGGGCAGAAAGAGTGCCTTTTTACTTCAACCCAAACCCAAACAACCATTTGCAGGCAGTGCTTTTTTACCTCTAACCATATTTTCATTTTCAAACCAAATTAAGGGTACTCACAGTGCTGTAGACATTTGTCAGTGTCATGCAAAGCTTTGATTGAGCCACACCACTTGCAGAGACTGATTGAGGCACACCACTTGCAGACACTGATTGAGGCAAACCACTTCCTGGTTTTATATTTCCTCCCCCTCCCTCCAGCGGGGGCAGCAGAGAGAATGGGGAATGTTGTAAAAACATTAATATCTCTGTCAATTTTCATCAACGGAAAAAATCCTCTGCACACACGTGGCGGAGGGGGACTCTGAGCGAGGTGGCCAAAAATGACGGCCGTAGGTGGCGGCGTACTCTCGGAAACCGCAGCAGAGATGGCCGAAACCGGTCAAGAACAGAGTTTTAGTAATATAGATTGTAAATAGCTGGGGTCCCAGCAATGAGCCTTGCGGTACCCCAGTAGTCACTGCCTGCCATTCTGAAAAGGACTTGTTGACTCCTACTCTTTGCTTCCTGTCTGCCAGTCAGTTCTCTATCCACATCAATACTGAACCCCCCAATACCGTGTGCTTTAAGTTTGCATACTAAACTCTTATGTGGGACCTTGTCGAAAGCCTTTTGAACGTCCAGATATAACTGGTTCTCCCTTATCCACTCTACTAGTTACATCCTTGAAAAATTCTATAAGATTCGTCAGACATGATTTAACTTTCATAAATCCATGCTGACTTTGTCCAATGATTTCACAACTTTCCAAATGTGCTGCTATCCCATCATTAATAACTGACCACAGCAGTTTCTCCACTACCGATGTTAGACTAACTGGTCTGTAATTCCCCGTTTTGTCTCTCTCTCCCTTTTTAAAATTATACTGCATCTGCCCACTCACTCAACCTGTCCAGGTCAACCTGCAACCTCCTAACATCCTCTTCACAGTTCACACTGCCACCCAGCTGTGTGTCATCCGCAAACTTGCTAGTGTTGCTCCTAATCCCCTCTTCCAAATCATTAATATATATGGTAAACAGGTGTGGCCCCAACACCGAGCCTGGCGGCACTCCATTTTACTTGTCACATCCTCAAAAAATTCCAGAAGATTAGTGAAGCATGATTTCCCTTTTATAAATCCACGTTGACTTGGACTAATCCTTTTACTGCTACCAAATGCCCCTTTATTACCTCTTTAATAATTGACTCCAGCACCTTTCCCACCACCAAAGTCAGGCTAACTGCTCTGTAATTCCCCGTTTTCTCTCTCGCTCCTTTCTTGAAAAGTGGGATAACATTAGCTATCCTCCAATCCACAAGGACTGATCCTGAATCTATTGAACATTGGAAAATTATCACCAATGTGTCCACTATTTCTGGAGCCACCTTCCTGAGGACCCTGGGACTGACCATTAGGTCCAGGGGATTTATCATCCTTCAGTCCCATTAGCCGACCCAATACTATTTCTTGCCTAATGAAAATTTCTTTCAGTTCCTCCACCCCCTTAGATCCTCTGTCCTCCAGTACATTTTGTGACCCAAATTACGTATCTACCTGTATTTATAACATGTTCTGTAAAAAATATATATATAAATCATTCCTGCAACTCGTCAAGAACAAAACCTGCACATATTTTTAAAATATCACTGAAACCTTAAAAGAGGCCTAAAGATTCTGAATCCTTGGGGAAAAAGTGACACATCAGCTCTGCTTTGGAGAAGCACAGACTGAATCTCAATAGTTTGGATATATCTAATGTAATTTAGTTTAAAATAAGCAACATATCATAAAAGTAAAAAAATTGGAAAATTAATTTGCACTTAATGAATAACACAAGTTTTCCACCACTCCAAAGTTAAGAATACAATCGCACTTGCAACAGATTTCATAGGCTAACGGCCAAATTGATTAGAATCAATTATATTTCAAAAACTGCATTTAATATTTCAAACAGATTTAAATTACGTTGTGGATTTTTTGTCAGGTCTAGGTGTCCAATCCTCATCTGACTCGCTGGATTCGTATACTTGGGCTTGACGCCTTCTGCTCCGATTTGTCGTGAATTCTGGCTTTGGTACGTCTAATCCTGTGAAAAATACAACATGCTCATCATCCGTTATGGCCACAACTTCAGGTATTTATCTTCATTGAATTTACTAGTGCAAAATATCTGTGGAAATATCACTTTGCAATGTTATAGTTATTACTATTTCCACCACAATATTCGTGCTTATTCAATTGATCATGTCTACTTGACGAAGACAGCAAACAACCTTAACATTATTTTTCAGAGTTAAAGAATAATCAACCAGCATGAAGAATATGATGGATGAGTATGTGTCTATTTCCAGGTCAGAAATCACAATGACCAATCTTTCAGTTTCACACATCTGTGTGGGAAGTGAAATAGATCAGAATCCTTCTTTCCATTCCTCCAGGTTTAAAGTAATGGCTCATTCTTGCTGCCTGTACTGACAGTGACACTTTGTGCCATGGTTGGGTAAATGGATTGAATAATGAACAACCAGGACAATCCAACTCTTCATCAATGGGAACATTGGCCTTTGTCCAATCTCTGATTTCAGGACTGTGACTAGTTGCAACATTAAAAAGCATAACTGGGCCCCAATGTCCATGGGTTTGTGTTATCCATGGTCACCATCTTCTGAATGACATCAAGCTTTGGTATTGATTGTAAAGTTAGTCCAATTTGAGATCACTGATGGGAATTTTTGAATATTGGTGAGGAACCTCACCAGGAGGAAATCATATAAGTTCTGTATATGAATGTGCGAAGTATAAGGAATAAAGTGGACGAGCTTGAAGCTCAGTTAGAAACTGGCAAGTATGATGTTGTGGGAATTACTGAGACATGGCTGCAAGAGGGCCAGGGCTGGGAACTGAATATTCAAGGGTGTACCTCCTATCGAAAAGACAGACAGGTCGGCAGAGGGGATGGGGATGAGGAATGAAATTCAGTCCCTTGCAAGGGATGACATTGAAACTGGAGATGTGGAGTCAGTATGGATAGAACGAAGGAATTGTAAGGGTAAAAAGACCCTAATGGGATTAATCTACATGCCCCCAAACAGTAGCCTGGACATAGGGCACAAGTTGAATCAGGAGCTAAAACTGGCATGCAGCAAAAGTAATGCTGTGGTTGTTTTGGGAGATTTCAACATGCAGGTAGACTGGGAAAATCATGTTGGTACTGGTCCCCAAGAAAGGGACTTTGTAGAGTGCCTCGTGATGGATTCTTTGAACAGCTTGTATAGGAGCCTACCAGGCAGAAGGCAATTCTGGATTTAGTGTTATGTAATGAACTGGATTTGATAAAGGACCTCGAGGTTAATGAGCCATTAGGAGGCAGTGACCATAACATGGTCAGGTTTAATCTACAATTGGAGAGGGAGAAGAGTAGATTGGAGGTGTCAGTGTTGCAGTTGAATCAAGGGACCATGAGGGAGGAGCTGGCCAAAGTTGACTGGAAAGATACACTAGCAGGGATGACAGTGGAACAAAAATGGCAGGTGTTTCTAGGAATAATACAGACGGTGCAGGATCAGTTCATTCCTAGGAGGAAGAAAGATTCCAAGGAGAGAAAGGGACGACCATGGCTGACAAGGTACGTCAGGGGCAGTATAAAAATTAAAGCGAAGTACAATGTAGCAAAGATGAACGGGAAACAAGAGGATTGGGTAATGTTTAAAGAACAACAGAAGATAACCAAAAAGACAATACGGGGAGAAAAGATGAGGTACGAAGGTAAGCTAGCCAAGAATATAAAGCAGGATAGTAAAAGCTTTGTTAGGTATGTGAAGAGGAAAAAATTAGTTAAGACCAAAGTTGGACCCTTGAAGACCGAAAAAGGTGAATTTATTATGGGGAACAAGGAAATGGCAGATGAGTTGAACAGCTTCTTTGGATCTGTCTTCACTAAGAAGACACAAACAATCTTCCTGATATAGTAGTGGCCAGAGGATTGGGGGTGATGGAGGAACTGAAGGAAGTCTGCATTAGGCAGAAAATGGTGTTGGATAGACTGATGGGACTGAAGGCTGATAAATCTCCAGGGCCTGATGGTCTGCATCCCAGGGTACTTAAGGAAGTGGCTCTAGAAATCGTGGATGCATTGGTGATAATTTTCCAATGTTCTAAAGACTCAGGATCAGTTCCTGTGGATTGGAGGGTAGCTAATGTTATCCCACATTTTATGAAAGGCGGCCGAGAGAAAACGGGGAATTATAGACCAGTCAGCCCGACATCGGTGGTGGGGAAGATGCTGGAGTCAATTATAAAAGATGAGGTAGCCGCACATTTGGATAGCAATAACAGGATCGGTCCGAGTCAGCATGGATTTACGAAGGGAAAATCATGCTTGACTAATCTTCTTGAATTTTTTGAAGATGTAACTAGGAAAATGGACAAGGAAGAGCCAGTGGACGTAGTGTACCTGGACTTTCAGAAAGCATTTGATAAGGTCCCACATAGGAGATTAGTGGGCAAAATTAGGGTACATGGTATTGGGGGTAGTGCTGACATGGATAGAGAAGTGGTTGGCAGACAGAAACAAAGAGTAGGGATTACTGAAGATGTTACTCGGGAAATTGATGAGGGTAAAGCAGTGGATGTTGTGTATATGGACTTCAGTAAGGCCTTTGACAAGGTTCCTCATGGAAGGTTGGTTAAGAAGGTTCAATGGTTGGGTATTAATGGTGGAGTAGCAAGATGGATTCAACAGTGGCTGAATGGGAGATGCCAGAGAGTAATGGTGGATGGTTGTTTGTCAGGTTGGAGGCCAGTGACGAGTGGGGTGCCACAGGGATCTGTGTTGGGTCCACTGTTGTTTGTCATGTACATCAATGATCTGGATGATGGTGTGGTAAATTGGATTAGTAAGTATGCAGATGATACTAAGATAGGTGGGGTTGCTGGTAATGAAGTAGAGTTTCAAAGTCTACAGAGAGATTTATGCCAGTTGGAAGAGTGGGCTGAAAGATGGCAGATGGAGTTTAATGCTGATAAGTTTGAGGTGCTACATCTTGGCAGGACAAATCAAAATAGGACGTACATGGTAAATGGTAGGGAATTGAAGAATGTAGGTGAACAGAGGGATCTGGGAATAACTGTGCACAGTTCCCTGAAAGTGGAATCTCATGTAGATAGGATGGTAAAGAAAGCTTTTGATGTGCTGGCCTTTATAAATCAGAGCATTGAGTATAGAAGTTGGGATGTAATGTTAAAATTGTACAAGGCATTGGTGAGGCCAATTCTGGAGTATGGTGTACAATTTTGGTCGTCTAATTATAGGAAGGATGTCAACAAAATAGAGAGAGTACAGAGGAGATTTACTAGAATGTTGCCTGGGTTTCAGCAACTAAGTTACAGAGAAAGGTTGAACAAGTTAGGGCTTTATTCTTTGGAGCGCAGAAGGTTAAGGAGGGACTTGATAGAGATTTTTAAAATGATGAGAGGGATAGACAGAGTTGACGTGGAAAAGCTTTTCCCACTGAGAGTAGGGAAGATTCAAACAAGGGGACATGACTTGAGAATTAAGGGACTGACGTTTAGGGGTAACATGAGGGGGAACTTCATTACTCAGAGAGTGTTGGTGTGTGGAATGAGCTTCCAGTGAAGGTGGTGGAGGCAGGTTCGTTTTTATCATTTAAAATATAAATTGGATAGTTATATGGATGGGAAGGGAATGGAGGGTTATGGTCTGAACGCAGGTATATGGGACTAGGGGAGATTATGTGTTCAGCACGGACTAGAAGGGTTGAGATGGCCTGTTTCCGTGCTGTAATTGTTATATGGTTATATGATTAACGAGTCCCTTTCAGAAAGGCAGGCAGTGATTAGTGGGGTGCTGCAAGGCTCGGTGCTGGGACCAGCTATTTACAATATACATCAATGATTTAGATGAAGGGATTCAAAGTAACACGAGCAAATTTGCAGATGACACAAAGGTGGGTGGCAGTGTGAACTGTGCGGAGGATGCTATTAGAATGCAGGGTGACCTGGACAGGTTGGGGGAGTGGGCAGATGCATGACAGATGATGTTCAATGCAGATAAATGTGAGGTTATCCACTTTGGTAGCAAAAACAGGAAGACAGATTACTATCTAAATGGTGTCAATTTATGAAAAGTGGAAGTACAACGGGATCTGGGGTCCTTGTTCATCAGTCTATGAAAGTAAGCATGCAGGTACAGCAGGCAGTGAAGAAAGTGAATGGCATGTTGGCCTTTATAACAAGAGGAATTGAATATAGGAGCAAAGAGGTCCTTCTGCAGTTGTACAGAGCCCTAGTGAGACCACACCTGGAGGATTGTGTGCAGTTTTGGTCACCTAATTTGAGGAAGGACATTCTTGCTATTGAGGGAGTGCAGCGTAGGTTTTCAAGGTTAATTCCCGGGATAGCGGGACTGTCATATGCTGAGAGAATGGAGCTGCTGGGCTTGTACACTCTGGAGTTTAGAGGCATGACAGGGTATCTCATTGAAACATATAAGATTGTTAAGGGCTTGGACATGCTAGAGGCAGGAAACATGTTCCCGGTTGGGGGAATTAAGAACCAGGGGCCACTGTTTAAGAATAAGGAGAAAGCCATTTAGAACGGTGACGAGGAAACACTTTTTTCTCACAGAGCGTTAGTTGTGAGTCTGTGGAATTCTCTGCCTCAGAGGGCGATGGAGGCAGGTTCTCTGGATGCTTTCAAGAGAGAGCCAGATAGGGCTTTTAAAAATAGCGGAGTCGGGATATCGGGAGAAGGCAGGAACGGGGTACTGATTGTGGATGATCAGCCATGATCACATTGAATGGCGGTGCAGGTTCGAAGGGCCAAATGGCCTACTCCTGCACCTATTGTCTATTGTCTAATGAAATAGTAATTGGAAGCAAAACTACATATCCTGCTGCCAATAATCTGGAATTAATCACACGTCTGCTGGGTGTGCTCATTTCATCACAAGTGGCATTAAAAATAAGGCATTACAATTTTGCTGCTACTATTACAATGGACCAGATGTTGCAGGGGAGCAGATGCTGCAGTGGAGCAGGTTCCTGCATTGAAGCTCCTCCTGCAGTGAAGCAGCTTCTGCAGTGGAGCATCTCCTGCAGTGGAGCATCTCCAACAGCTGCAGGGAAAGTTCAAGTCTCCACCATCTCCTCGGGCAGCGTGTCCCAAATTGCAACCACCGTCTGGGTGAGTTTAATCTCATCCAAGTCCGTTTTGTTCTGTTAGTATAGTCTGGTCTGCAGTTCCTTGTTCTGTTATTATTGGCCAAATTAGAGAAAATTACAAAGTGGAGGATATTTGCATTTGCAAGTCCTGCTTGGCCTCTTTCTATGAAAAGTTTCAAGCTGCGAGCCACAGCTTCAAAGAGTCTGGACCCTAGATGGAAGTTAAGGATGTTTTTTGAATTATCTTCCATTTTTATTTCAGATTTTCAGCAGCTGCGGTTCTTTGCTTTACACGTTGATTTTGATGTTGTGACCGGCCAACAACAAATCAAAGGAGATCAGATACGTGGTGTCGTAATCTACTGGGATTCAAGTAACTAGTAAGTGTTTCAATGGGAAGGTTCTGCCTACTCGGGGTGGGACTCCATTTTAGTTTAGTTTAGAGATACAGCACGGAAACAGGCCCTTCAGCCCACCGAGTCCACGCCGACCAGCGATCCCCACTCACTAACACTATACTACACACACTAGGGACAATTTACACTGAAACCAAGTAGACCGTGGGCCGAGGTGCTTTTTAGTTTCATTTTACATAGAAAATAGGTACAGGAGGAGGCCATTCGGCCCTTCGAGCCAGCACCGCCATTCATTGTGATCATGGCTGATCGTCCCCTATCAATAACCCGTGCCTGCCTTCTCCCCATATCCCTTGACATCCGCCATCCCAGGGATCAATCCCGTGAACCTACGCTGCACTGCCTCAATCACAAGGATGTCCTTCCTCAAATTAGGAGACAAACTGTACATAATACTCCAGATGTGGTCTCACCAGAGCCCTATACAACTGCAGAAGAACCTCTTTACTCCTATAGGGAGGTTTCACGGCATTCGGGTCACGACCCATGACCTGTACTGTTGCTACTCTACTCCAAATGGATTACACGCGATGAACTGCAGGTAGACACTTACCATTGTTTCCAGCGTTGCGGGCCCGTTAAAACCCGCTGAAATTGTCAATTTTTGCGCTGTAAATACTTATGCAAATCAGGATAAGCATGTGAGATATTTAGCCTACTTCAGAATTCCAAAGGTGAGGAGAAATGACGGTAGATAGAAACGAGAGCTGAAGGGACAACAACAGACAGAGTGCTTAGCGAACATTGGCCGTTTGCTCACTGCATTTCATCAACAGTAAGGCATTATTTGTGTTATTCTTGATTCCTTTGGCATCTAAAAAGTTTCAGAAGTGATAAATCTGGCTGTAATTTTTTTAAATCGCCCATGGTTCTCGTGGGTTTTTACATACAAAATGAAAACGGATCTGAAGAAAAATTTACAGACAGATTGATCACTTCTGAGAATTTTTAGGTACCAAAGGAATCAAGAAAAAACACAAATAATGCCTTACTTGATGAAATGCAGTGAACAAACGCGATAATTACCAATATTTTCAATGTTTACCAAGCACTTTAACTGCTGTAGTCCCTTCAGTTCTCGCTTCTCTATACCTTCATTTCACTTCACGTTTGGAATTCTAAAGTTAGGTACATGTCTCTCACACTTACCCCGACTCCAACAATTTTTATCAGCGCAGAAATTCAACATTTCGGCGGTTTTTAACAGGTAGGAAAGTACACGTTTCTGGCATTAATAACATGTACCGGAAGTGACGGATGTCTTCCAGTTGGATTTAGCGGCTCCGTGCATCGAGCCCTATGACCCAATGACCTTTCGTGCAACCACCCTATAACTCATCCTTCTAAACTCCAGTGAATACAAGCCTAGTCTTTTCAATCTTTCCTCGTATGACAGTCCCGCCCTCCCAGGGATCAATCTCGTGAACCTACGCTGCACTGCCTCAATCACAAGGATGTCCATCCTCATATTAGGAGATCAAATCTGTACACAATACTCCAGATGTGGTCTCACCAGAGCCCTATAGAACTGCAGAAGAACCTCTACTCCTATACTGAAATCCTCTTGTTATGAAGGCCAACATTCCATTAGCTTTCTTCACTGCCTGCTGTACCTGTAAGCCAACTTTCAGTGACCGGTGTACAAGGACGCCCAGGTCTCGCTGCACCTCCCCCATTCCTAACCTAACCCCATTGAGATAATATTCTGCCCCCTTGTTTTTGCCGCCAAAGTGGATAACCTCACATTTATCTATAGAAACATAGAAAATAGGTGCAGGAGTAAGCCATTCGGCCCTTCGAGCCTGCACCGTCATTCAATATGATCATGGCAACTCAGTATCCTATCCTGCCTTCTCTCCATACCCCCTGATCCCACAAGGGCCACAACTAACTAACTCTTAAATATAGCCCATGAACTGGCCTCAACTACTTTCTGTGGCAGAGAATTCCACAGATTCACCACTCTCTGTGTGAAACTTTTTTTTTCATCTCGGTCCTAAAAGACTTCCCCCTTATCCTTAAACTGTGACCCCTTGTTCTGGACTTTCCGAACATCGGGAACAATCTTACTGCATCTAGCCTGTCCAACCCCTTAAGAATTTTGTAAGTTTCAATAGATCCTCCCCTCAATCTTCTAAATTCTAGCGAGTACAAGCAGGAGTCTATCCAGTCTTTCTTCATATGAAAGTCCTGCCATCCTAGGAATCAGTCTGGTGAACCTTCTCTGTACTCCCTCTATGGCAAGAATGTCTTTCCTCAGATTAAGACTCCGAAACTGTACGCAATACTCCAGGTGTGGTCTCACCAAGACCCTGTACAACTGCAGTAGAACCTCCCTGCTCCTATACTCAAATCCTTTTGCTATGAATGCTAACATACCATTCGCTTTATTCACTGCCTGCTGCACTTGCATGCCTACTATGACTGGTGTAGCATGACACCCAGGTCTCGTTGTATCTCCCCTTTTCCTAATTGGCCACCATTCAGATAATAGTCTGCTTTCCTGTTCTTGCCACCATAGTGCATAACCTCACATTTATCCACATTATACTGCATCTGCCATGCACTTGCCCTATCCAAGTCACCTTGCAGCCTCCTAGCATCCTCCTCACAGCTAACACTGCCCCCCAGCTTTGTGTCATCTGCAAACTTGGAGAGGGGGAGAGAAGGAGGAGGAGGGGGAGAGGGAGGGTGGGGAGAGGATAGGAGAGGGAGGGGGAGAGGAGAGGAGAGGGAGGGGGGAGAGGAAAGGGAGGGGGGAGAGGAGGGGGAGAGGAGAGGGAGGGGGGAGCGGAGAGGAGGGGGAGGGGGAGAGGAGGGGGAGAGGAGGGGGAGGGGGGAGAGGAGAGGGAGGGGGCAGAGGAGAGGGAGGGGGAGAGGAGAGAGAGTAGAAGGGGAGAGAGAGGAGGGGGGGAGAGAGGAGAGGGGGGGTAGGAGAGCGTGGGGAGAGGGCAGGGGGGGGAGAGGAGAGGGGGGAGAGGAGAGGGAGTGGGGGGAGAGGAGAGGGGGGGGGGGGAGAGGAGAGGGAGGGGGGGGGAGAGGGAGGGAGGGGGGGGGAGGGGGGGAGAGAGAGTGCCTTTTTACTTCAACCCAAACAACCATTTGCAGGCAGTGCTTTTTTACCTCTAACCATATTTTCATTTTCAAACCAAATTAAGGGTACTCACAGTGCTGTAGACATTTGTCAGTGTCATGCAAAGCTCTGATTGAGGCACACCACTTGCAGACACTGATTGAGGCAAACCACTTCCTGGTTTTATATTTCCTCCCCTCCCCTCCAGCGGGGGCAGCAGAGAGAATGGGGAATGTTGTAAAAACATTAATATCTCTGTCAATTTTCATCAACGGGAAAATTCCTCGGCACACACGTGGCGGAGGGGGGGCACTGAGTGAGGTGGCCAAAAATGACGGCCGTAGGTGGCGGCGTACTCTCGGAAACCGCAGCACAGATGGCCGAAACCGGTCAAGAACAGAGTTTTGGTAATATAGATATAGATTTTAAATAGCTGGGGTCCCAGCAATGAGCCTTGCGGTACCCCAGTAGTCACTGCCTGCCATTCTGAAAAGGACTTGTTTTCTCCTACTCTTTGCTTCCTGTCTGCCAGTCAGTTCTCTATCCACATCAATACTGAACCCCCCAATACCGTGTGCTTTAAGTTTGCATACTAAACTCTTATGCGGGACCTTGTCGAAAGCCTTTTGAACGTTCAGATATAACTGGTTCTCCTTATCCATTCTACTAGTTACATCCTTGAAAAATTCTATAAGATTCGTCAGACATGATTTAACTTTCATAAATCCATGCTGACTTTGTCCAATGATTTCACAACTTTCCAAATGTGCTGCTATCCCATCATTAATAACTGACCACAGCAGTTTCTCCACTACCGATGTTAGACTAACTGGTCTGTAATTCCCCGTTTTGTCTCCCTCCCTTTTTAAAATTATACTGCATCTGCCCACTCACTCAACCTGTCCAGGTCAACCTGCAACCTCCTAACATCCTCTTCACAGTTCACACTGCCACCCAGCTTTGTGTCATCCGCAAACTTGCTACTGTTGCTCCTAATCCCCTCTTCCAAATCATTAATATATATGGTAAACAATTGTGGCCCCAACACCGAGCCTTGCGGCACTCCATTTTACTTGTCACATCCTCAAAAAATTCCAGAAGATTCGTGAAGCATGATTTCCCTTTTATAAATCCATGTTGACTTGGACTAATCCGTTTACTGCTACCAAATGCCCCTTTATTACCTCTTTAATAATTGACTCCAGCACCTTTCCCACCACCAAAGTCAGGCTAACTGCTCTGTAATTCCCCGTTTTCTCTCTCGCTCCATTCTTGAAAAGTGGGATAACATTAGCTATCCTCCAATCCACAGGGACTGATCCTGAATCTATTGAACATTGGAAAATTATCACCAATGTGTCCACTATTTCTGGAGCCACCTCCCTGAGTACCCTGGGACTGACCATTAGGTCCAGGGGATTTATCATCCTTCAGTCCCATTAGCCGACCCAATGCTATTTCTTGCCTAATGAAAATTTCTTTCAGTTCCTCCACCCCCTTAGATCCTCTGTCCTCCAGTACATTTTGTGACCCAAATTACGTATCTACCTGTATTTATAACATGTTCTGTAAAAAATATATATATAAATCATTCCTGCAACTCGTCAAGAACAAAACCTGCACATATTTTTTAAATATCAGAGAAACCTTAAAGGAGACCTAAAGATTCTGAATCCTTGGGGAAAAAAGTGACACATCAGCTCTGCTTTGGAGAAGCACAGACTGAATCTCATGATATATCTATTTGATATATCTAATGTAATTGAGTTTAAAATAAGCAACATCTCATAAAAGTAAAACATAGGAAAAGTAAATTTGCACTTAATAAATAACACATTTGGAAAAATATATTCAATTTGACAAGTTTTCCACCACTCCAAAGTTAAGAATACAATCTCCCTTGCAACAGATTCCAATGGCTAACGGCCAAATTGATTAGAATCAATTATATTTGAAAAACTGCATTTAATATTTCAAACATTTAAATTACGTTGTGGATTTTTTGTCAGAAGTCTAGGTGTCCAATCCACATCTGACTCGCTGGAATCGTATACTTGGGCTTGACGCCTTCTGCTCCGATTTGTCGTGAATTCTGGCTTTCGTACGTCTAATCCTGTGAAAAATAAAACATGCTCATCATCTGTTATGGCCACAACGTCAGGTATTTATCTTCATTGAACTTGCCAGTGCAAAATATCTGTGGAAATATCACTTTGCAATGTTATAGGTATTACTATTTCCACCACAGTATTCGTGCTTATTCAACTGATCATGTCTTCTTGACGAAGACAGCAAACAACCTTAAAATTATTTTTCAAAGTTAAAGAATAATCAAACCAGCATGAAGAATATGATGGATGAGTTTGTGTCTATTTCCAGGTCAGAAATCACAATGACCAATCTTTCCGTTTCACACATCTGTGTGGGAAGTGAAATAGATCAGAATCCTTCTTTCCATTTCTCCAGGTTTAAAGTAATGGCTCATTCTTGCTGCCTGTACTGACAGTGACACTTTGTGCCATGGTTGGGTAAATGGATTGAATAATGAACAACCAGGACAATCCAACTCTTCATCAATGGGAACATTGGCCTTTGTCCAATCTCTGATTTCAGGACTGTGACTAGTTGCAACATTAAAAAGCATAACTGGGCCCCAATGTCCATGGGTTTGTGTTATCCATGGTCACCATCTTCTGAATGACATCAAGCTTTGGTATTGATTGTAAAGTTAGTCCAATTTGAGATCACTGATGGGAATTTTTGAATATTGGTGAGGAACCTCACCAGGAGGAAATCATATAAGTTCTGTATATGAATGAGCGAAGTATAAGGAATAAAGTGGACGAGCTTGAAGCTCAGTTAGAAACTGGCAAGTATGATGTTGTGGGAATTACTGAGACATGGCTGCAAGAGGGCCAGGGCTGGGAACTGAATATTCAAGGGTATATCTCCTATCGAAAAGACAGACAGGTCGGCAGAGGGGGTGGGGATGAGGAATGAAATTCAGTCCCTTGCAAGGGATGACATTGAAACTGGAGATGTGGAGTCAGTATGGATAGAACGAAGGAATTGTAAGGGTAAAAAGACCCTAATGGGATGAATCTACATGCCCCAAACAGTGGCCTGGACATAGGGCGCAAGTTGAATCAGGAGTTAAAACTGGCATGCAGCAAAAGTAATGCTGTGGTTGGTTTGGGAGATTTCAACATGCAGGTAGACTGGGAAAATCTGGTTGGTACTGGTCCCCAAGAAAGGGACTTTGTAGATTGCCTCGTGATGGATTCTTTGAACAGCTTGTATTGGAGCCTACCAGGGAGAAGGCAATTCTGGATTTAGTGTTATGTAATGAACTGGATTTGATAAAGGACCTCGAGGTTAATGAGCCATTAGGAGGCAGTGACCATAACATGGTCAGGTTTAATCTACAATTGGAGAGGGAGAAGAGTAGATTGGAGGTGTCAATGTTGCAGTTGAATCAAGGGACCATGAGGGAGGAGCTGGCCAAAGTTGACTGGAAAGATACACTAGCAGGGATGACAGTGGAACAAAAATGGCAGGTGTTTCTAGGAATAATACAGAAGGTGCAGGATCAGTTCATTCCTAGGAGGAAGAAAGATTCCAAGGGGAGAAAGGGACGACCATGGCTGACAAGGTACGTCAGGGGCAGTATAAAAATTAAAGTGAAGTACAACGTAGCAAAGATGAACGGGAAACAAGAGGTGTGGGTAATGTTTAAAGAACAACAGAAGATAACCAAAAAGACAATACGGGGAGAAAAGATGAGGTACGAAGGTAAGCTAGCCAAGAATATAAAGCAGGATAGTAAAAGCTTCGTTAGGTATGTGAAGAGGAAAAAATTAGTTAAGACCAAAGTTGGTCCCTTGAAGACCGAAAAAGGTGAATTTATTATGGGGAACAAGGAAATGGCAGATGAGTTGAACAGCTTCTTTGGATCTGTCTTCACTAAGAAGACACAAACAATCTTCCTGATATAGTAGTGGCCAGAGGATCGGGGGTGATGGAGGAACTGAAGGAAGTCTGCATTAGGCAGAAAATGGTGTTGGATAGACTAATGGGACTGAAGGCTGATAAATCCCCAGGGCCTGATGGTCTGCATCCCAGGGTACTTAAGGAAGTGGCTCTAGAAATCGTGGATGCATTGGTGATAATTTTCCAATGTTCTAAAGACTCAGGATCAGTTCCTGTGGATTGGAGGGTAGCTAATGTTATCCCACATTTTATGAAAGGCGGCCGAGAGAAAACGGGGAATTATAGACCAGTCAGCCTGACATCGGTGGTGGGGAAGATGCTGGAGTCAATTATAAAAGATGAGGTAGCCGCACATTTGGATAGCAATAACAGGATCGGTCCGAGTCAGCATGGATTTACGAAGGGAAAATCATGCTTGACTAATCTTGAATTTTTTGAAGATGTAACTAGGAAAATGGACAAGGGAGAGCCAGAGGACGTAGTGTACCTGGACTTTCAGAAAGCATTTGATAAGGTCCCACATAGGAGATTAGTGGGCAAAATTAGGGTACATGTTATTGGGGGTAGTGCTGACATGGATAGAGAAGTGGTTGGCAGACAGAAACAAAGAGTAGGGATTACTGAAGATGTTACTCGGGAAATTGATGAGGGTAAAGCAGTGGATGTTGTGTATATGGACTTCAGTAAGGCCTTTGACAAGGTTTCTCATGGAAGGTTGGTTAAGAAGGTTCAATGGTTGGGTATTAATGGTGGAGTAGCAAGATGGATTCAACAGTGGCTGAATGGGAGATGCCAGAGAGTAATGGTGGATGGTTGTTTGTCAGGTTGGAGGCCAGTGACGAGTGGGGTGCCACAGGGATCTGTGTTGGGTCCACTGTTGTTTGTCATGTACATCAATGATCTGGATGATGGTGTGGTAAATTGGATTAGTAAGTATGCAGATGATACTAAGATAGGTGGGGTTGCGGGTAATGAAGTAGAGTTTCAAAGTCTACAGAGAGATTTATGCCAGTTGGAAGAGTGGGCTGAAAGATGGCAGATGGAGTTTAATGCTGATAAGTGTGAGGTGCTACATCTTGGCAGGACAAATCAAAATAGGACGTACATGGTAAATGGTAGGGAATTGAAGAATGTAGGTGAACAGAGGGATCTGGGAATAACTGTGCACAGTTCCCTGAAAGTGGAATCTCATGTAGATAGGATGGTAAAGAAAGCTTTTGATGTGCTGGCCTTCATAAATCAGAGCATTGAGTATAGAAGTTGGGATGTAATGTTAAAATTGTACAAGGCATTTGTGATGCCAATTCTGGAGTATGGTGTACAATTTTGGTCGCCTAATTATAGGAAGGATGTCAACAAAATAGAGAGAGTACAGAGGAGATTTACTAGAATGTTGCCTGGGTTTCAGCAACTAAGTTACAGAGAAAGGTTGAACAAGTTAGGGCTTTATTCTTTGGAGCGCAGAAGGTTAAGGAGGGACTTGATAGAGATTTTTAAAATGATGAGAGGGATAGACAGAGTTGACGTGGAAAAGCTTTTCCCACTGAGAGTAGGGAAGATTCAAACAAGGGGACATGACTTGAGAATTAAGGGACTGAAGTTTAGGGGTAACATGAGGGGGAACTTCTTTACTCAGAGAGTGGTAGCTGTGTGGAATGAGCTTCCAGTGAAGGTGGTGGAGGCAGGTTCGTTTTTATCATTTAAAAATAAATTGGATAGTTATATGGATGGGAAGGGAATGGAGGGTTATGGTCTGAACGCAGGTATATGGGACTAGGGGAGATTATGTGTTCGGCACGGACTAGAAGGGTTGAGATGGCCTGTTTCCGTGCTGTAATTGTTATATGGTTATATGATTAACGAGTCCCTTTCAGAAAGGCAGGCAGTGATTAGTGGGGTACCGCAAGGCTCGGTGCTGGGACCAGCTATTTACAATATACATCAATGTGGATGAAGGGATTCAAAGTAACACGAGCAAATTTGCAGATGACACAAAGGTGGGTGGCAGTGTGAACTGTGCGGAGGATGCTATTAGAATGCAGGGTGACCTGGACAGGTTGGGGGAGTAGGCAGATGCATGACAGATGAAGTTTAATGCAGATAAATGTGAGGTTATCCACTTTGGTAGCAAAAACAGGAAGACAGATTACTATCTAAATGGTGTCAATTTATGGAAAGGGGAAGTACAACGGGATCTGGGGTCCTTGTTCGTCAGTCTATGAAAGTAAGCATGCAGGTACAGCAGGCAGTGAAGAAAGTGAATGGCATGTTGGCCTTTATAACAAGAGGAATTGAATATAGGAGCAAAGAGGTCCTTCTGCAGTTGTACAGAGCCCCAGTGAGACCACACCTGGAGTATTGTGTGCAGTTTTGGTCCCCTAATTTGAGGAAGGACATTCTTGCTATTGAGGGAGTGCAGCTTAGGTTTACAAGGTTAATTCCCGGGATAGCGGGACTGTCATATGCTGAGAGAATGGAGCTGCTGGGCTTGTACACTCTGGAGTTTAGAAGGATGAGAGGGTATCTCATTGAAACATATAAGATTGTTAAGGGCTTGGACATGCTAGAGGCAGGAAACATGTTCCCGGTTGGGGGAATTCAGAACCAGGGGCCACTGTTTAAGAATAAGGAGAAAGCCATTTAGAACGGTGACGAGGAAACACTTTTTTCTCACAGGGCGTTAGTTGTGAGTCTGTGGAATTCTCTGCCTCAGAGGGCGATGGAGGCAGGTTCTCTGGATGCTTTCAAGAGAGAGCCAGATAGGGCTTTTAAAAATAGCAGAGTCAGGGGATATGGGGAGAAGGCAGGAACGGGATACTGATTGTGGATGATCAGCCATGATCACATTGAATGGCGATGCAGGTTCGAAGGGCCAAATGGCCTACTCCTGCACCTATTGTCTATTGAAATAGTAATTGGAAGCAAAACTACATATCCTGCTGCCAATAATCTGGAATTAATCACATGTCTGCTGGATGTGCTCATTTCATCACAAGTGGCATTAAAAATAAGGCATTACAATTTTGCTGCTACTATTACAATGGACCAGATGTTGCAGGGGAGCAGATGCTGCAGTGGAGCAGGTTCCTGCATTGAAGCATCTCCTGCAGTGAAGCAGCTTCTGCAGTGGAGCATCTCCTGCAGTGGAGCATCTCCAACAGCTGCAGGGAAAGTTCAAGCCTCCACCATCTCCTCAGGCAGCGTGTCCCAAATTGCAACCACCGTCTGGGTGAGTTTAATCTCATCCAAGTCCATTTTCTTCTGTTAGTATAGTCTGGTCTGCAGTTCCTTGTTCTGTTATTATTGGCCAAATTAGAGAATATTACAAAGTGGAGGATATTTGCATTTGGAAGGCCTGCTTGGCCTCTTTCTATGAAACGTTTCAAGCTGCGAGTCACAGCTTCAAAGAGTCTGGACCCTAGATGGAAGTTAAGGATGTTTTTTGAATTTTCTTCCATTTTTATTTCAGATTTTCAGCATCTGCGGTTCTTTGCTTTACACGTTGATTTTGATGTTGTGACCGGCCAACAACAAATCAAAGGAGATCAGATACGTGGTGTCGTAATCTACTGGGATTCAAGTAACTAGTAAGTGTTTCAATGGGAAGGTCCTGCCTACTCGGGGTGGGACTCCATTTTACTTTAGTTTAGAGATACAGCACGGAAACAGACCCTTCAGCCCACCGAGTCCACGCCGACCAGCGATCCCCGCACACTAACACTATCCTACACACACTAGGGACAATTTACACTGAAACCAAGTAGACCGTGGGCCGAGGTGCTTTTTAGTTTCATTTTACATAGAAAATAGGTGCAGGAGGAGGCCATTCGGCCCTTCGAGCCAGCACCGCCATTCATTGTGATCATGGCTGATCGTCCCCTATCAATAACCCGTGCCTGCCTTCTCCCCATATCCCTTGACCCCATAGCCCTAGAGCTCTATCTAACTCTCTTAAATCCATCCAGTGACTTGGTCTCAACTGCCCTCTGTGGCAGGGAATTGCACAAATTCACAACTCTCTGGGTGAAAAAGTTTTTTCTCACCTCAGTCTTAAATGTCCTCACCTTTATTCTAAGACTGTGGCCCCTGGTTCTGGACTTGCCCAACATTGGGAACATTCTTCCTGCATCTAGTTTGTCCAGTCATTTTATAATTTTATAAGTTTCTATAAGATGCCCCCTCATCCTTATAAACTTCAGTGAATACAAGCCTAGTCTTTTCAATCTTTCCTCATATGACAGTCCCGCCATCCCAGGGATCAATCCCGTGAACCTACGCTGCACTGCCTCAATCGCAAGGATGTCCTTCCTCAAATTAGGAGACAAACTGTGCATAATACTCCTGGTGTGGTCTCACCAGAGCCCTATACAACTGCAGAAGAACCTCTTTACTCCTATAGGGAGGTTTCACGGCAGTTGGGTCACGACCCATGACCTGTACTGTTGCTACTCTACTCCAAATGGATTACACGCGATGAACTGCAGGTAGGCACTTACCATTGTTTCCATCGTTGCGGGCCCATTAAAACCCGCTGAAATTGTCAATTTTTGCGCTGTAAATAATTATACAAATTGGGATAAGCTTGTGAGATATTTAGCCTAGTTCAGAATTCCAAAAGTGAGGAGAAATGACTGTAGATAGAAACGAGAGCTGAAGGGACAACAACAGACATAGTGCTTAGCGAACATTGGCCGTTTGCTCACTGCATTTCATCAACAGTAAGGCATTATTTGTGTTATTCTTGATTCCTTTGGCAACTAAAAAGTTTCAGAAGTGATAAATCTGGCTGTAATTTTTTTAAATCGCCCATGGTTCTCGTAGGTTTTTACATACAAAATGAAAACGCATCTGAAGAAAAATTTACAGACAGATTGATCACTTCTGAGAATTTTTAGGTACCAAAGGAATCAAGAAAAAACACAAATAATGCCTTACTTGATGAAATGCAGTGAACAAACGCGATAATTACCAATATTTTCAATGTTTACCAAGCACTTTAGCTGCTGTAGTCCCTTCAGTTCTCGCTTCTCTATACCTTCATTTCGCTTCACGTTTGGAATTCTAAAGTTGGGTACATGTCTCTCACACTTACCCCGACTCCCACAATTTTTTTCAGCGCAAAAATTCAACATTTCGGCGGTTTTTAACAGGTAGGAAAGTATGCGTTTCTGGCATTTATAACATGTACCGGAAGTGACGGATGTCTTCCAGTTGGATTTAGCGGCTCCGTGATTCGAGCCCTATGACCCATTGACCTTTCGTGCAACCACCCTATAACTCATCCTTCTAAACTCGTGAATACAAGCCTAGTCTTTTCAATCTTTCCTCATATGACAGTCCCGCACTCCCAGGGATCAATCTCGTGAACCTACGCTGCACTGCCTCAATCACAAGGATGTCCATCCTCATATTAGGAGATCAAATCTGTACACAATACTCCAGATGTGGTCTCACCAGAGCCCTATAGAACTGCAGAAGAACCTCTACTCCTATACTGAAATCCTCTTGTTATGAAGGCCAACATTCCATTAGCTTTCTTCACTGCCTGCTGTACCTGTAAGCCAACTTTCAGTGACAAAGACGCCCAGGTCTCGCTGCACCTCCCCCATACCAAACCTAACCCCATTGAGATAATATTCTGCCCCCTTGTTTTTGCCGCCAAAGTGGATAACCTCACATTTATCTATAGAAACATAGAAAATAGGTGCAGGAGTAAGCCATTCGGCCCTTCGAGCATGCACCGCCATTCAATATGACCATGGCAACTCAGTATCCTCTACCTGCCTTCTCTCCATACCCCCTGATCCCACAAGGGCCACATCTAACTAACTCTTAAATATAGCCCATGAACTGGCCTCAACTACTTTCTGTGGCAGAGAATTCCACAGATTCACCACTCTCTGTGTGAAACTTTTTTTTTTCATCTCGGTCCTAAAAGAC